>JAJJWW010010820.1:0-128935 GCA_023531295.1 Papaver armeniacum | reverse complement strand
TGCTTGGAGTGAAATTTAATTGCTTCAAAATGGATGAATATCATTGATGTCAATCACATCGACGTACCTACCCATTTTATGACGACATGGGAGACCAATACCTATCATATCCTTGCAAACACAAACCGTATTCTCGTCATCGTAAGCTTTATACAACTTCAATTGTTCCATCATGTGATTTATTGCCCACCTTGAAACTTTATGAACAATGCCCCTTAAAAGCAATCTTTCCCCTTAGGTGTTCCGTAGGAATTTATGTACACTAAATTGCATAGAATCCTTAATCTTTATGAGATCAAGATTGGTGAATTCATGGATTGCTTCTTGGATCGACACAACTCCATTTTTACTACCTAGAAGTATTTTCTTTAATCGGCCATGAGACCCCTCCATGATGCTTGTCGCCTCATTCTTGAAGTTATGATATTCATATGTCCATGCATACACAAACCTCTCCTTAATCGGTAACCATTGTGTTTTACTGATACTCAACGGGTTTTGGGTAGTCCTTGTAATATTCTTCCTCAAATTTCTTCAAGTTCCTTTCGTAAATTTCCTCGGTCATTGACCAAACAATCTTGTCCCATGCTTTCATGAACGATCTCCAAATTATCCCATCCTCCTTCCATTTTTCATCAAATAACCTCTTCTCTTCCTCTCGTTCTTCCTCGGTTAATTTACTAATGCGCTCATCCTCTTCCTTCGACCTCTTGGTACCCTTCCTTGATTTTTAGCTTGGAAATGGCGATGGCAATTGTGTACGAGGTTGCATTGAATGTGCCACGTACCGCAAGTTTCGGGCTTGGGAAACACTACCGCTATTGCATGCATTAAGGCTTGATCGTTATCCGTTACAATAACCCTTGGAAAATCATCCCCATTGTAAATGGACCTCGAGCGTCTCCAGCATCCAAATGAAACTCACGTTGTTCTCATGATCCATTAAACCCCATGCAATCGTAAACGTGTTTTTGTCCGAAGTGTGACAAGCAATGTTCAACAACGGCATGTTATATTTGTTTGTCTTGTAAGTGGCATCTATCAACACAATTTGATGAAAACACTGAGCCAATTTTATCATTTCGGGATGTGCCAAGAAAATACGTACCACTTTACCATCCTTTTCTTCCGTTCTCAACGTGTAGTCGTGTAACTCATTAACCACCTGCGATTGTTGCATGACCGTTCTACCATCCCATTCCGTCCTTTTGATCGTATCTAGGGCCGACTTAATTGTAGATAAAGAAGACAAGTTGTCGGGTCGTCCGCCTTTATTTTACTTAAGATCACACTCGCCTTTTGGATACGCATAAACCTCACCGTCTCCATTTCATGTGGTTTTAACCCGCAACCATTACATGTCCAATAAGAGTGTCCGGATCATCGTGGTTGTGACAACCATTAGCAACTTTAGACATTTTCCAATTTTTACTTTCCCTACCATCGGGCTTATAGAAGACAATCTTAAATGGGCATCCAATCTTCTTTGTATGAGTTCGGTATTTCTTTCTCTCCGTCTTTCTTACATACTTATTATTCTTTCCCTCGTGACTCTTCTTCTCCCCACCTCGCTCACATACCATTTCAAACCGAATCTTCTTAACGCAACGGTTCTGAACTACCACGCACATCTTCTCTTTTTCCTTGTTCATAAGCCATTCCTTGGCCTCCTTCTTACTTCCAAATATCTAAATGGGCATATTACAAAACAAAAATAATAAATATCTTTAACCATCTAACATACATGATTGGAAAAATTAAAGATAATTCATGACCATACCAAATCGTTTGCATAGTGTAGGGAAGTATCGGGCCTCAAATAATAATCGTCATCAACCGCTACAACAGCCCTACGCACAACAACAACAAGTTATGCATTATTAATCGGATGGAAGTTAAGATAATAAGTAACAACATTGTAATACAATCGGTGATTTAATACTATACAACGTAACCGATTATGATAAATCGGTAGTCATGTACGAATATATTCTACCGATTAACGACATACGAAATGAACAATTCTTACTGTAAAAGCTTCAATAATCGGAGGAATATAAATTCATAAACAACCGATTATTATATATCAATAATCGGACGTTTATTCATGTATAAAATTCCGATTGTGAGAAATTGAAGCTTTCAATTTGGGGATTTTTTCATATTCGGCAAGCAGATTAAAACATAAAAATATACCCGATTATTGATAATCGGTAGATATGTTACTAAATTAACTACAGAATATATGTCGTTCATGTCATTCAATGCATGCGAGAAATCAAATTTTCACGTTCGAAAACACACACAAACGCACGTAACATGGATAACATGGGTATTAGAGTTTGTTAACAACATACCCGTATGTTTGATGAATCGTTAGCCGATCTCGGGTGATTCTCCATTTTCTTCCATGAAAGCGTCGTCTAGGGTTTCATCTCCATCGAGTTTGGATCATTCAACATATACCCCAAATCGTCATCTCTAAACGGTAGTGAACCTTGAACTTCAACAACTTCACGTCCTTCTTCGTACCCATCCATGTTTATGGAAGTTGGCAAAAATCGGAAGTTGGCAACATATACCCACTTCTTCTTCTTTTTTTCTTCTTCTTCTCTCACTCAATCGGGAGTTACCTCGCGATGAGTCAATTTTTCCAAACACTAATATATAGACCCCACCTACCGATTACTGAGTTTGCTTCCGATTATTGAGTGAAACTACCGATTATTGTTTTGGCTACCGAATATTATAGTTTTTGTTAAAGGTTGAATCCTGACCACTTATAATCGTAGGGTATAAGTTTTATCATCTACCGATTATGTCGGATTGCAAATTAAACATTTCGCAAATAAGGATTTTAGAAAAACTCATTTAGGGGCAACCTATAATCGGTAGGTTTTGGAACCTATCTTCCGTACGATTATGGCTACATCCAAATCACGAACCACATGGTTAGGCCTGGTTACATACCCTCTTAACCTATGGATTTTGGCAAGGGTTCGATCTGGGGCTCCTTACAATCGGTAGGTTATTAAGTTGCGTAGACTACCGATTATAGTAGATTTCAAAATTCATCACATGAAGGATTTTAGAAAAAACTAAATTTGGGGCAACCTATAATCGGTAGGTTGTGGAACCTATTTGGATTACGATTATGGCTACATCCAAATCACGAACCACATGGTTATGCATGGCCCTGTACCCTCGGAACCAATGGAATTTGGCAAGGGTTCGATCTGGGGCTCCTTATAATCGGTAGTTTGTTCAGTTGAATAGATTACCGATTATGGTATATTTCAAAATTCATCACATGAAGGATTTTAGAAAAAACTCATTTTGGGGCAACTTATAATCGGATGGTTTGGTAATATATTTAACTCCCGATTAACGCTGCATCCAAAACGCGAACCAAGTGGCTATGGCTGGCTGTGCACACTCAAAACCTATGGAATATGGCAAGGGTTGGATCTGGGTCTCGTTATAATCGGTGGGTTATATAATAATATACCCTACCGATTATGGTATATTTCAAAACTCATTACGTGAAGGATTTTAGAAAAAACTCATTTTGGGGCAACTTATAATCGGTAGTTTATGTAACCTATTAGGCTTAGATTATGGCTACATCCACAAACTCAAGCCAAGTGGTTATGGTTGGCCCCTGCACCCCTCAAAACCTATGGAATTTGGCCAAGGTTGAATACGGGGCTCCTTATAATCGGTAGTATTACAAGTTGGATAACCTACCGATTATAAAAGAGATTATTAGCCGAAGTATCTACACAATAATCGGTAGGTATAGTGTCATTTTAACCTACCGATTGTATGTTTACCTACCGATTATGGTGTTGGCTACCGATTATGTAAGGGCATATTGGCCATTTCGAAAAATCGAAGATAAGGGATAGCTTAGATTTACGTTTGGGTGACCTTTTTTGTCTTTTAGTGTCGCCCCTAATTCTTTCGGGGTCGCCCCTAAAAATGCAAGGAAAATGAATACTCAAAATCGGGTGCTGCTAAAGATCGGAAGGGGGAGAATGGATTATATTGTGTTGGCCTATGTGCCAAAGGTATAGAAGAAGCTTCTATAGAAGCTGTAAAAATTTCTGACCATATCAAGACGCTATATAGTGAATCCCTGACAAATAAAAACCAGCATCCGAACTGAGGGCTGAGATGCACACTTTGTACAGCGCAACCGAGATGCGGTTTTTGTATAGCCATTTCATTACATGATAGGGATATTCATAATTGAAGTATCCTACCAATTCATTCATACTACTCTTCTTATCTGCCAAGTTATATATATATTTTCCTTACATTTCTTAGAAGTTCTCTTTGTGGAAATCAAACTTGGTAGTTCCTCATGATAAAATCTGATGCTAGCTGACGTAATTCATCTACCGGTGCTGGAACTCCGCAGTAGAAAACTCCTGTTAATTTTTTAAAGCATAAAAAAATGATCAGCAAGAATCAAGTAATAATAGCTAGGTTTGTGTGTATATGTAAAAAAATTGTGATCAGTCCTTACCAACTCGTGAACCTCGGTGCTTGACTGCAATTGTCTTATAAACTTCTGACCAATTAGGCCTTCCAAAATGAGACTTAACATGTGTACCAGCAACTACGTCAACACCAGTCACGGCGTGGTTAAGCGACTGTAACATAGCAATCACAGCAGACCTCGCATCACCTCTTTCATATACACTAGTGCAATGATTATGAATTTCAATGACATTTTGAGTGTCCATATCGACCACTTCATTCATCACCTCTTTAAAAGAGTCGAAAGAATTTTGTTCTCTGGTTATCCAGTAGAAATAAGCTTTCTGGGTGTTGAACCTTTTCATTTTATTCTTCTTAGTTGTTTCCAGGCTAATAGTATTATAGGATGCTTCAATATCTTCTGCTTTCGTTTTGCTCACAATGTCTTTTATAATGCTTATCATCGGTGTAGCTCCAATCCTGATCCAACCAACAACACTACCTCGTATTTCATGTAGTCTTGTGCTGGTGCACCGTAAGGACCATCTATTAGCACTTCTGGGATTGGGAAGCTGCACATGCATGATTTGCCAACTGTTTAATTGAGCCATATGTTTGAATTTGATATTTTCTTTATATTGTTTGAGTTGATGCTTACGGTGGGACGTATGCTCCAGCCGTACCATGCATGAAATCTGCCCTACGAAGTCCACTTGGGTCTCCTATTGGGGGATGACACACCTGTGTATATCACCATCGTATAGTTAACTCCATGGATCATATTGTAAAGTATGCAACGTATAAAGAAATATATTTTTCTATAAAAATAGTGAATTAAAGCACGGAATAACCTTAGACAAAACTTTTTTTGAGCTTTCTTGACCAGTCTCCGACAGTTTGTATATGGACACTCAAATAGTCTTCTGCTGGAGCTGATGTAATTGAGAATGGATGCCTGTTTCCATGAATTTGGGTTGTGACTTTGTGAGACTTCTAGTAACATTCATACTAGTGCGAATCGAACTTTCTGCATGTACTAGATAATACACATGTAATTGTCTATTGCACAATATGCAGCAAGTAAAATTTGGTTAGTGTTTTTACCATTCAAAGGGAGAAACATCAGAACATTTGATAAACATGTATTGCCCACTCTTGTATCTGAATCCTCGTGGTAGCGATGTATGCAGTGTCAATACATTTCCAGGATATATGACAATCTTGCGTATATTAGCTCGATTCATGCTTGATCTTAGGGCTCTAGTCAATCTTTCGAAAGAATACAATGCAACCGGGACTGCCAAATACATCCATGTCTGCACTCATCACAACACATACAAATGAGACATCGTTAGCTAATTTACATTTTACTCAATTTGCGTCTATATATATATGTACTACTAAACTTTGGGATTGATGCTTTTTAACTATAGGGGTGAAATAAGGAACTGACCGTTTTACTATACCATTCTTTAGTAAGATAGAGCTTGATTCCATGAACGATGAGAAGAGCGTAGACCATGATAAATAAGTGGTGAGAATACCAGAATGTATTGAATCCTATTAACCGAGTGAAAGGCCATGGTAGTGTTATTCTGCTTCGTCTGAACCATGGTGTGGCAAATGTAAATGCTATTGCCATCAAAACCACCATTATGATTCCTGATACAGCTTCTATCCCCTTCAGAAGCAACCAGTAGTTCTCAGGTTTATCTTCCCCAAAGAATGGCTTCATAGGTTCATACTCATCTTTCGAAACGTGAATGAGACGAGGGAAATCACAAGCTAAATGAGACACTGCGTGTAATGCAACTCCCATAGCAATTCCAACCACGATTACCTGATTAACAATTTTGTAATTAAGTGCAAAAACATATCATGCATAATTCACGTTCATTGAATTCGTAAACAATGTGAACCATACCTTATGGAAATTTATATTATCGTCAAACGGGATGACAGCACCTAACTTGGTCTTTCTGAGCCAAGTGATAGTGTTGCGACAGACAGGTAGTAAGATTAAAGCCATATTGAACTTGAGAGTTTCACCAGCACCCTTAGCAGTGCAAACACAATAACCCATGATGTCATACACCGCTTTGTTTCTATATTGAATGAACCTCCAAATAAAAAGTCCGAAAACGATGATAACCCAAAGAGTGAATACCCAAATCCTTCTCCAATTATCTGAGAAGAAGTACTTATTACTCTGGTACAATCTACAAACTGGATTTCTCTTTTTAGCACGTTTAAGTTTATTGTGGTTTAACATCTCGGTTAAAACTTTGCTCAAGTCTTCACTCACATCTCCTCTAACCATCTGTCTTGGAGATTGCAACAGTAGGATCTTTAAATCCTCTACCTGTTTGTCGTCAAAACTATATTAAATGGTTTTCATTATTAACATAAACGAAATGGTTAACTGGGGAGTAAAAATGGGACCCTGATGAGTTTAAGAACTCGAATCCATGATATCATCACCCAACGACTTGCTTTATAGAGTTTTGTACCTAGGAACTAATAATATTTCAATATATTGCTATTAGTAAATATTTTAATTTTAACTGTTAGGAATTAATAATTATTTAAGCACAAAATTGGTTAAAAAGACCAAAATCAAAATTTTCCTGGGTGAAAAGGACAGTTAGATTTAGATACTGTTTAAATTGACAAAAATTTAAAAATAGGCAGGATGTAACCAGTTTCATCCTGTCCATTTTCAAATATTTTTTCTTATTTTTATTTTACACATGATGCATCCAGTTTCATCCTTGCTATTTTTTAAGTTTAAGCCAGGATGAATCCAGTTTCATCCTTGCTATTTTTTTTTGTCCATTTCACCCATAAAATCTTTTACTCGTCCATTTGAACCGTGTTTTAAATTTTTTTGGACAAATGACTCATTTTCTGTTATTTAAAAATATGAAATTAAAATATATATTATTCAAAAAAAAAAATTAGTCATAATTGAAGATTTAACAAAGAGAATACCATGATGTAACCTGAGTTGTCAGGGTCAAGTAATTCCATGATAAAGAGAGCATATTCTTTTGCTTGTTCCTTGTCAATTTTCAAGAGCTTGTTTGTGGTAGCGCTAAGAGTTATCATCTGCATCACCAATATTCATTTCTCACACTCACTTATTAATCAGGGAAAACAAAAAGAAGGAAAATAAGGGTTATTAAATGTGAATATACGTAGGTGGAGGTGTAAAACTTGCCGGCCCGGCACAGCCCAGCCCACGAAGTCACTTTCTTAGAATGCTGCGTGTTGGGTCAATTTGTCTGAAATTCAAACGTCTTTGTCTTTGTCTTGTGCTAAATGGCGTCTTTGTCTTTGTCTTTGTCTTGGGAAAAATAAACGTGTTGTCTTGCGTCTTTGTCTTTGTGCTAGCACATTTATTTGATGTTCTCCAAAATAAATATTTTTGAGATAATTTAGTTAGTACTATGTATTATTATATAAATAAATTAGCATATCGAAGATAAAATGTCAGAAATTGGCTAAAACAATGGTTTTTTTGTGAAATATGCATCAAAAGTGATGTATTGTGTAGTATTTTACGCATGACGTGGCGTGCTTTCTTCGCGTGTTGTGCCGTGTGCCTATTTTGTGCAGCGCCATAAAGACAAACACATTAAACAAACGTGTTGTGCCGTCTTTGGGCTGGTCACGTCTTTGTGCCGTCTTTGTGCTCGAATTTTAACGTGCTGTGATGTGCCATAAACGTGCTAGCCCGTCCCAATTTACACCTCTATACGTAGGTACGTATCAAAAAAATACCTCTTCGATTTCTTCTTGCTTGATCCTTCCGTCAGCATCTTTGTCAATCCTGCATTTTCAGTCGTAACTTTATTAGTAAATATGGAAAGTTAAGATGAACCACTCTGTCTAGGTCTAGGTTTAGTTAGTACTACTATACATGGCAAAGAAAGTCTCAAGCCTAGAATCGAAGTTTTCGTTTGATAATTCCTCCCAGAATGCTCTCAATTCTTTCTCATTAAGTGATTCTTTTCTAATATCTGTCCTTCTAACGAGGGCATCGAAAAGTTCCAGAGCAAACTTTTCTGAATCTTCTTTCATCCCTGCAATACAATTTTACCCAAACAACAAAAAAACCAAACACAAAATTAGCACACAGTCGTGGTTGCAAGTCACCCAACGGGTATAGTTGGATGTTACGTACCTATGCATTCATGGAATTGCGAACGGTGTAATCGACCATTTGTTAAAGCTGTTAAATTAGCAAATCTTTTCTTAACAGCCATCCACCCAGCTGGACTACCTTCTGTTTTACTTATGAACCTGAGTCCTTCCAGCGCAAACACACTTGCAGATTTAGCACGATCTAAACGATGTTCAGGCACGTTAGTTTTGTAACATGAAGCAAGATGCATAAGCCGTTCGGAAATTTGTTTCATTTTGGCAGAAGCACTTCTCATTATTGAAGAACCAATTGACGGTATTTTCTCTAGTGCTCTTGCTAATAATACTGATTGGTCGGGAACTTGACGATCTGTCACGTTATTCACAGGTTTAACACTATGAACAGCTATAGAATCTCCTGAAATGGTAAAAGTGACGTCGAGTAAATCATTTCCATCATTACTGTTAGTATAAGATCTGTTGCTGCTGCTACTTGCTTGTCCACCATGAACTGAATTCATCGTTGTTTCTTTAGGCATAATGAATCCACTTGCACTTCTTGTTGACACTAGAGGTCCTCCTCTGTTACGACTATATGAAGCTATTTCGTTTCCGACACTCTCGCTGTCGGATTGATGGTCTTCTGTAATACTCATTTGAATTCTCTTCACGCACACCAACGATATATTTTAAGTATGACGGCTTATCTCCACGAACTCGTATACAGCAACTATTGTTGGCCCAACCAAATGATGATATTTAACATATGTTGGCAAGTAATTGCGATGTCCAGGTTAAATACATAACGAAGTAGCAAAGAACTACGCGTTGAATGCATGTCAGATCCCACTAACACAGAAGGTGAGGGAGAAACCGATCTACTAGCAATGTTTGGTGGATTAAGTATATTGCAGGTTTAGGTGACTAAGGAAAAAGAGAGAAAAAGAAAAAAGGGGAACCTTTTTCATAAGTAGTTGAGGAGAACCTTCTGCTTAATATATGGTCTACCTGACTAAGGAAAAAAAGAGAGAAGCATAAAGTTTATTTTCGCTCTTTACATTTTCTATGTGTTTTGTCCATGTATTTACATCTTTTCCTAATTATTTCCTGCACTGCGTTGTACTCCTCCCGTTCCATTTTAGATGATGTTTTAGGGTTATTTTTTTGCTCCACAATACTTGAAAGTTTTCATATTTTTTCATAAAGCTACCAATTACACCCTTACACATTGTCTTGGAACTATAAGTTTTTTTTCTTAAATGCACTAATAACAATTAATGTTTGAAGACTTTTCTCAAGGGTACAGATGAAAAATCTTCATATCTCTATTCATTTCTTAATCTGCATGAAAACTCCAAAAACATCATCTAAAGTGGAACGGAGAGAGTATTGCATTAAGAAATTAGCCACTGACGACTGATGTTTACTCATATCAGATCGATAACAATAGTTTAACCTGTTGTGTTTACCGGTGCTACAGTGTCAAGGCAGATAAACATTTAATGAAATTTAGTGATTAAAAGCAGACTAATTGCCTCTACTACCAGTTCTCCAGTCATGACAATACCATCAATTTTCTGGTCGACATTATCGACGAATACACCCAATAAATAGGCAGTAATTTAAAAGATAATGCTATGTCTACGCATTTTTTTGTGATTCAGTGTATATTTAAGTCCACGCATTTCCTGAATCCAGCAGGAAGAGAACAATAACTTGACTTTCAAAGTCCGATTTTATATTGATTCAAATCGCAAAGTCCAGCAACTACTCCACTACGAGTATTTAAATTTAAATAACTATAAGAACGAATGGAGACTGATCAGGACTTCAAGTTCTCCAACGCGGTTCATGTGATTTGGTTCATGGGAACGAATTTAAATTTTCACAAGGAAGTCAATGACTTTTCTTTGGCCTTCTATGGAACACACTTCTTGGAATAGTTTATCACTTTTTTTTTAAATATAGAAATCTTTCTATGAAAATTGTGTGATTAGTTTTGCTAAAGCAATAATAAACCTGCTGAAAATGTTTCTATATCTTCAAAGTTTTCAAAATTTTCACAAGGAAGTCAAAGACTTTTCTTTGTCCTTCTATGGAACACACTTCTTGGAAAATTAAAAAAAAAATCCATGTGGGGAAATGCATTTAAAAAAAAATGCCCACGTTTTTTTTATTATATATTTAATGCCCATGCCGTTTGTTTTTCCGTTTGGGCCCACCAAACCAGTAAACTCTCGTAGACTAAGTCAATTTTTCATCTAACTAGATGAGATTCTGTGGCGTAATTATATAAATGCCCATTCCACTAGAATGTCATAATATCATCTTTACCGTCAGTTTGATTAATTAACGGCTCAAGTATAAAAGATAAATGAGTCGGACTCGTAGTGCCGGCCAGGGGACTCGTAGCCGGACTCAGTAGAAGCAGAAGTAAGTAATTTTTTGGGTGATCCCACTTTATAGCAATCAGGGTATTATGGATGATTATTATTATTTTGCTTAAGACTTTCAATTTGGGTTGTAAAACAGTATTTGCTTAATGTTGTTGAAACTATAATAGTGTTGATTTTGGGTTTGAATCTCTGGATATTTCTGATGAACGCTTGTTTTAGAATGTATGTTTTGTATGTATAAAGAAGAAGAAAACTTAAATCATCAAGTAATTGAGGATTCAATGACTTAGCTTCTACTTCTATTTCCTCGTGCTTAGAGATGAAGTAAAAACAGACTTTTCTTTTATTGCAGAAGGCTAGAAGAGGGCTTAGTCAGCATCCATGTGTCACTTAACCTTTCTATCATCAGTTGAGTGACACCTCACTAGGTGAGTCATGAGACACCTAAGCTGCTGAGGTGTAATATAGTTTAACACTAATTCAGATTAAACAAAACAAGGATTACCTTAAGCCAAACTGATTTTTTTCTAAACCAACATAAAGTCTAACATAACTGTGCAAGTAATTCCTGGATTAGTTGTACTGGTAGGACTATGGGTTGTATTCGAATCTGAGTTATGAGTTTGATAACTAAAAATATCTTTATAACTGGTGAAGGAATGTAATTTTAGTAATAGGGTTGTAGGAAGATGTTAACTGAATTTATGTTGATATTCTTTGTGAAATTGAGAGGCGAGAATGTTCCTTCTCAAAGGAATTGGTTTAAGAACTTCGTCTCAAGAGATAATATTCACATTAGAGCAAGAATTACAAATAGTGATGGTATTGTTTTCGCTAAAGAAACTCCTCTGAAATCACTAATAGGTTCTGTTGGAGAAGTGAGAAGTCCTTTGATATTATCAGTGATTTTTGTTTTGCATGTGATCTTTATGATGGTTGTGTTACCTATGAAACTTGTGATTGCAGAGATATCCTGAATAACATGTAGACAATTACAACAACAATCCTGATGAGTTTAAGTTGAATTACCCATATAGTTAATAAAAGAATGATTCGAATTTGACAAAGAAACACTGATTAAGGCAAGGATTCATAGGATGCTAGTTAAACTAAAAACTTTGGATCCAGTAGCCCAGATAAGAGAAAATGGGTCATTTGTCCAAAAAAATTTAAAACACGGTTCAAATGGACAAGTAAAAAAAAGTACGGGTGAAATAGCCAAAAAAAAATAGGAAGGATGAAACTGGATTCATCCTGGCTTATACTTAAAATATAGCAAGGATGAAACTGGATGCATCCTGTGTAAAATAAAAATAAGAAAAAAATATTTGAAAATGGACAGGATGAAACGGTTACATCCTTTTTATTTTTAAATTTTTGTCCATTTAAACAGTATCTTTTTAATTTTTGGTTATTTAAACAGTATCAAAACCTAAGTGTCTTTTTCACCCAGGAATTGTTGATTTTGGTCTTTTTGACCAATTTTGTGCCCAGATAAATGGTTATGCTCCCGAACTGATTTCATAGAAGAACTAGAGCTCAGGCGGAGAAGCTGCTATAACTCCGGTAAAAAGCCAGTAGAAACTAGCCATCAGAATAGAAAATCACAAGAAAGACAACTAGAAATGGTCGCATGCAAGAGAAATCAGGTAAGAGGGAGATAGAAGAAATCGTAAAATGAGAGATAATGCATTTCATTTTTTAAAGATCGTAATTCAACTATTCGATGTTCTAATAAGCGAAATTTGCTTTTGGAAGATGAAATAATTTTACAGAAAATGTTGTTGTAGAGGGGCATAATTGTCCGATTAAAATCATGTGGGACTCGTCCATTTCACTCATCCCACTTAGTAGTCCACTATAAACAAATTGTATAAATCTATGGGCAAATGGTCCAGTTTCTCAAAATTTCGACTTATTGTTGATTGGTATTCCCCAAATTTTCCAGTCGATGTGGCCGCAATATTACTACAAAATTTTTGATGGGGCAAATTTTGATGGGTGATGGGGGACTATTGAGAAGCTGACATTTGTCTTTCTTATATTGATTGTTTATGACAAATATAGCTTCTGATTTTAAAAACCCAAAATATCCTTCTTTCTTATATATTAGAGTTAGTTTGGTCCAATTGACTGAGTCAACTGTCTGTTTGGTCTGTTTTCAAAATATATTTTTCTATTTGGTCCTAGAAATTATCGGTTGGTCCTAAGGTGTACAATACCCACGCGGGATGACGTCATGGATGATGTAATTTTCACCTGGGAGTGACAGGAATACCCTTTCAGAAAAATATATATAGAATTTATTAGCAAAAAAGAAATTAATTTCAGATTTCTTTTGTCTCTCCTCTCTAGATTCATATCTACTTTCTCTTCTTGTTTTTCTTTCTCTTTTTGATGAAGATGATGGTGGTGAAGTTGATGGAGATGACGAAGATGTTGTTGTTGTTGAAGACGATTCAAAGGTCAAATTAGATCTTTTTTTTTTTTTCTGGATGTGTTTTAATTTGTTTTGATTGCTTCCTGCTGATATAACAATTGTGTCTCCACAGGAAACTCATGTTGTTGCTGCTGCTGCTCGTGTTGAAGATGAAGATAAAGATGATGAACTCTGTTTTTCCTTTGTTTTGTGATGAAGATGAACTCGGTTTTGTTGTTGTTATTGTCAAAAAAGATGTAGTTTGAAATGAAGACGACGAAGGCGATTTAATGTTGTTGTTGTGTAATGAAGATTTGACGTTGTTTCTGCTATTGAAGTCGATGAAGAAGATGAAGAATATGGAGATTTATCAGGAGTTCATTTGACGAATGAACTGCGGTTTATGTAGGTTTTTATCAGGAGTTCATTTATGGAATGAACTCTGGTTTATATAGGTTTTTATCAGGAGTTCATTTCTGGAATGAACTCTTGTTTATATAGGTTTTTATAAGGAGTTCATTTGTGGAATGAACTCTGTTTTATATGTTTTTATCAGGAGTTCATTTCTAGAATAAACTCTGGTTTATATAGGTTTTTATCAGGAGTTCATTTCTGGAATGAAATCTGGTTTATATAGGTTTTCATGAGGAGTTCATTTGACGAATGGACTCTGGTTTATAGGTTTTTTCGGGGAGTTCATTTTTGGAATGAACTCGTTTATAAAGGTTTTTATCGAGAGTTCATTTGGGCAACTGCGGTTTATATGTTTTCATCGGGAGTTCATTTCTGGAATAAACTCGGTTTATATAGGTTTTTATCGGGGAGTTCATTTCGGAATGAACTCACGGTTTATATAGGTTTTCATGAGGAGTTCATTTGACGAATGGACTCGGTTTATCGGTTTTTATCGGAGTTCATTTACGGAATGAACTGCGGTGTATATAGGTTTTATCGAAGTTCATTTCGGAATGAACTCGGTTTATATAGGTTTTATCACGAATGAACTCGGTTTATATGTTTTTATCAGGAGTTCATTTTGACGAATGAACTCCTGATAAAAGGTGATTTCTGAAAAAAAAAATAAGTAGAAATTAACATGAATTCATTTTGCCGAATGAACTGCTACAAAAAATAAGTAGAAATTAACACGAAAGGGTACTTTGGTCCATTTTATATTTTAAATAATTATGGACCAAATGGAAAAGGTGATTTCTGAAAGGACTAAACAGACATGGGACCTCCAAAAAAAGGACCAAATGTTATTTTTCCCATCTTATTAACTCCCTAAATCATTTTCCTAAATTAACGGTGATCGACGGAATATTTAAGAATACACGTAAAAAGGAAAAAAATTATCTTTACTTAGGTAAAAAATTTGAAAGTCACAATTGAAATATAATTTTCCAAATATAATTTGAAATTATCTTTTCATGTGTGCGATGAATCATCTCTTAGTCAACCGTTGAAGACTAATCCAAATATACAGGCATTCATTCAAATACCAATTGATCTTCAATTCGTCATCCAACAATAATCCTAAATCTATAATAACTACAGTTGAAACAACAACACAGAATAAGCAGCCACTTATGAGGCAAAAATTTGAAACTGATGTGCAAAACTGAAGCCTGGAAATAGGCTTTCGATTGATCCCTTCAAGAAATTTAGTGAAGGGAATAAACATCCTACACCACCCCCCATAGAGTTTTAGAACCATGGTATCATTTAAGCATCCTGCGCGCACTTCCCCTCGGAGTACTAGAACCATGGGATCATTGAAAAATAAGAGTAAGCTAGAAAATAAGGACGGACGGAAATCGGAGCTAAGAAACTGGAGAAGACAGACAGATGACAAAAAAAAAAGTTGATGCACAAGGAGGATGATCATAGTATGGCGAAGCAATCGATCAAACCCAAATCGGGTAGTTTGTTGTTTGCACCTCAAAATATTTCCAGGCACTAAACACGATGATTTTGGTGTTGTTTATGAAAACATGGCTAATAACAGGAAATAATCAGGAATGACAGACATACGGATTTAACGTGGTTCGGCATGGTTTGCCTACGTCCACGGACGAATCCCCATGGGGAGTGATATTTCATTGATATTTGAATTACAATGTATCTTTTTACGTATTAACTACCTCTCTCTCCCTTTTCCCCCTCTATTTCATAATTACATTCCCTCTATTTATACAATCCTGAACATAAATGGTATTTACTTTCCTTGCATTAATTCTGCATGAAACTGCCCTCCTCCACTAATTCTCCTGGCCATAAACTCCCCTGCATTAATTCTCCATGAAACCGCCCGCATGCCTCCTTGTTTTAATTCTGTTGTTATGTTTAATTGTTAGACTTTGAATGGTGTGACTTCTTTGGTAGACATGACTGGAGACATTGGATGGAGGCGGTTGAAATTGGTTGGCGATCACGGCATTAATGCAAACATAGGACTCAGACATTGGTCGTCGGCGTTGGCAGCGGCATTGGCCTCCTTACCGAATTCCTAGAAGTGCGGCGGGAACTTGACATCGACAGTTTGACCAACGGTTGACTTTGACCATAGACACAGCGTTGACTTCATGGAGCCACTGGACTTGCTGGTTGATACTTGATGGGCAATTGGTGGTAGCCGAATAGTGGCCCAAAACAATATTCCGTCCCAATATGTAGTATTTTTACTCATGGTATAAACATCGCCCCCTCTTAACCTCCAACTTGTTGGGGGTTAACAACATTTCATTTCCTTTGATCAATGACAAAATTAAGCCTTAAGTGTGGATTATTTCCGCTGAAGTGATTGGCATCCTTCCCTTGTTGTTTGCGGAAATCATAATCAAGACGCCCCCAAGTGAGGCTATTGTGACTGGAAGATCGGCGGAAACATTTGAGTATGAACCGTTGTTGTATGCAAAAATTGGATTGAAGACCGGACTGGTCTGCAACGGAAACGTGATACTGGAGCGAAGTAGTGTTGAAAGTGAGCTGTAATTGTTGATGTAAAACTGAACTGAGGCAGTTGCGTTGAACCAGACTAGTAACAATCGTTGGAAAAGATGAGCTATATTTGAAGTCACTCAGCTGGAATCTGTGTTGGTTGTTGTTGTAAGCGAGACTTGAATTTGCAGACTGGACCGAACTGGGTAGTGGTAGCTGTTGGCCCTAAACTGCTGTCAACAACATGCTGAGATGAGTTAAGTGTGAACGAAAAGGCGACGGTCATTGGTGAGATTCCTCAATAGTTAGGATTGTACATTGTGTGTTATTGGTCCTCCAATGGTCTTGGTTGTGCTACTGGATATGATATCGATCTTTATATGTCGCAATAGTTATATGAATCAAGATGGCAGCAGCGATGTAGACTAGATTGCTATAGTTGTTACGGAACTAGGCTGCAATGATTGCGGTAAACTGGACTGCGAAAGACACAAAAAACTGTCTTGAGCAAAGCCCGGTAATAACGACTTTGAGCAAGTATCTTGCATCACCACGATCGGTGGACTGCAGGAGCGACGACCAAAGATGTATTACACCAGCTGCGATCAGATGGACTGCAGGAGCGACGAGCTATGATGGACTGCAGCCGATCGATCAACTAGATCAGTAGGAGGCTGCGAACAAAGCTGGATCTGCGCAGCTTCGATCACTGACCTGCAACAACAACGAATAAAGTTACATTGAAGCATCTGCGATCACCGGACTACGGAGATGTGAACATGGTTATCTTTGCAGCTCAATTTGCGATCACTGGAATCATGATGGCGACAAGTGTATCCGGACTGCACCAGCTACGATCAGCTGGACTGCAGCAGCGGCAAGCAAAGATGTGCTGCTGTTGATGGTGGTTTTTAGACAAGGGGTAAAAGCGTAAAACCCCATGACCTAGGCGTTACCATAACACATTAACTAAGAGCATTTAACTCAGGTGTAAATAATTAATAGGGGTATTTTTCAAAATACCCATTAGGGTTTTCAACACGGAACCTAATTCCAAAACCAAGCCGCACCCTGCGCACCATGGCAAACAATGCCAAACCAAGCCGCATCTTTACGCACCATGGCAACAATGCCAAACCAAGCCGCATCTTTCAAGCGCCATGGCAACAATGCCAAACCAAGCCGCATCTTTTGCGCGCCATGGCAACTATGCCAAACCAAGCCGCACTCTGCGCACCATGGCAACCATGCCAAACCAAGCCGCACTCTGCGCACCATGGCAACCATGCCAAACCAAGCCGCACTCTGCGCACCATGGCAACCATGCCAAAACAAGCCGCACTCTGCGCACCATGGCAACCATGCCAAACCAAGCCGCACTCTGCGCACCATGGCAGCAATGCCAAACCAAGCCGCACTCTGCGCACCATGGCAACCATGCCAAACCATGCCGCACTCTGCGCACCATGGCAACCATGCCAAACCAAGCCGCACTCTGCACCATGGCAACCATGCCAAACCAAGCCGCACTCTGCGCACAATGGCAACCATGCCAAACCAAGCCGCACTCTGCGCACCATGGCAACCATTCCAAACCAAGCCGCACTCTGCGCACCATAAATAACCATGCCAAACCAAGCGCGCCTGCGCACCATGGAAACAATGCCAAACCAAGCCGCACACTGCGTACCATGGCAACAACGCCAAACCAAGCCGCATCTCACGCACCCGGGCAACAACGCCCAAAACCAAACTACGTATCACATTCACCGGCAACCATGCCAAACTAAGACGCTATGCCATTGGCACATGCCAAATATAGCACCTAGGCTTGTAAAACGTGCAACTAGGTCAACATGGCCGTACGTACCATTGGCACATGCCAACATGCTCGCTAAGCGACTTTTCCTACAAAGCCACGGCCTAACGGCCACGCATGCCATTGGCACATGCCAACATGCTCGCTAGCAGCTTTTCCTACCAAAGCCACGGCCCTAACGGCCCACGCATGCCATTGGCACATGCCAACATGCTCGCTAGCGACTTTTCCTACCAAAGCCACGGCCCTAACGGCCCCGCATGCCATTGGCACATGCCAACATGCTCGCTAGCGACTTTCCTACCAAAGCCACGGCCCTAACGGCCACGCATGCCATTGGCACATGCCAACATGCTCTCTAGCAGCTTTTCCTACCAAAGCCACGGCCCTAACGGCCACGCATGCCATTGGCACATGCCAACATGCTCGCTAGCAGACTTTTCCTACCAAAGCTACGGCCCTAATGACCACGCATGCCATTGGCACATGACAACATGCTCGCTAGCAGCTTTTCCTACCAAAGCCACGGCCTAACGGCCACGCATGTCATTGGCACATGCCAAACACACACGCTAGCGACTTTTCCTACAAAGCCACGGCCTAACGGCCACGCATGCCATTGGCACATGCCAACATGCTCGCTAGCGACTTTTCCTACCAAAGCAACGGCCCTAACGACCACGCATGCCATTGGCACATGCCAACATGCTCGCTAGCGACTTTTCCTACCAAAGCCACGGCCCTAACGGCCACGCATGTCATTGGCACATGCCAAAAACACACACGCTGGTAGCCTAACTTGCAAACCGTGCAACCTACCACCAAGGCATTCGCACATGCCAAACACACACGCCCAGTAGCCTAACTTGCAAGCCGTGCAACCTACCACCAAGGCATTCGCACATGCCATTGGCACATGCCAAACACACACGCTGGTAACCTAACTTGCGACCGTGCAACCTACCACCAAGGAATTCCGCACATGCCATTGGCACATGCAAACACGCACTTTTGGTAGCCTAACTTGCAAACCGTGCAACCTACCACCAAGGCATTCCGCACATGCCATTGGCACATGCCACACGCGCGCCATTAGCGGCGCCACTTGCACTCAAGATGCAACCAACACTCGAGACATCGACACAACCGAGGGATGCTTCTTTAGGGTTTTGGTTTGGCGGTCCAAAGATGCAATGTACACTCTGCTCACATTAAGAAAGCGTGAAAAGGAATAAAGCGGTCAAATAAAAGAGGAAATAATGGTGAAAAACGTTTTCACCCATTAAACCATCTTGGTTACCACCTCCTCCCATTATTTCACCCTTTACTCTCTTCCTTCATGAGGCCAGGGTACGTTTCAATCTCGACTTGTATAAATAGGTCTTACCTATTTCCACCGGACAACAAGTCTCGGTCGGAGAAATATACTACACTTACACTCTCGAGAAAGGCAACTTTGCAAGCTCTCCCAAAAATCTTTCATATCTTGCAAGCTTCTAAGCTTTCACTTTCTCGATACAAGTCGAGATACTACTCTCCTCGATACCTTTCTTTGCTTCCCTCCCCAAATCAACCCTTCTCCTCCACTTTGTGACCGAAGCAAATCTGGAACGGCCATTTCTTGGTTTAGGCCGGACTTGTACGTATTGATCTCTCGAATCTATAAAGTGCTCACGTGCGGCACATTTGTTTAGCGTTTGAACCAGTTTCTCACTCACCTACTGAATTTACTGAAATCGGAAAGCGATTTTTACCCATAAGCAGTTGCATCATTGCGATCGGCTAGATAGCTGCGCGACGATAAAAGCTGCCTTCTGCGATTTGCGATAGCTAGGCTGCAAGAGCTGCGCGAAATTTGGGCCCAGCAAAGTGCGATCGGCTAGAATCGGATGACGAGAAAAGGCTGCTGCGGCGGCTGCGATAAGCTGGATTTGTAGGATCTGAACAAAGGCTGGAGCTGCGGCACTCGTCGGCTAGAATGCGAGCGGCGACGAGCAAAGCTGCATTGCGGCGGCTGCGATAGGATGGAATCAGAGGCGATGAGCAATGATGCCTTTATCCCGGCGAGATGCGATAAGATGAACTGCAGGAGAAACAAGCAGAGCTGGACTGCACCACCTTCGATCAATTTGGACTGCAGCATTTCTTTGAGGACTAAACTTAAACAGATTCGATAAACCCAGTGTAACGATTATAAATAAACAAGATCGCATCGATTCGTCAATTGAGTCTGAAATTGATGAGCAAAACTGATTTGCATCGGTGGCGTCCAGCGAGTGCAGCTGATTGCTTGAGAATGGACTACAATAGTTCGATCAACTTAAGCGTAAGCGATTTAACATTAACGATTACAATAATTGCGTCAAAATATTAGGGTGTATGCTCGCCCCTCTTAATCCTGTAACTTGTTGGAGGATTAAGAAGTTTTGTTTCCTTTTGTTTCGATTTTCAGAAGCTGAATTTAGCATTGCATTTAGGTGCTATGTAAATCGCCCCCAAGCGTACGGAGTGTTACGTAGCTCGCCCAAAAGAGTTATTTTAGACCATGATGTGTTACATATCTCGCCCCCAAGTGATGGTCATCCACGTTGAAGTGATATGCAACTCATCCCCAGAAGATAGTAATTATCATGCTGCTTAATGCTCGCACAAGGGTGCACTTCCTTGCTGCATCTTGCTCGCGCATGGAACAAAGTTGACTATGTCTGCTATCTGGAATTCGCGTAGGGGGCCAATCCCACTATCCCAGATGCGTGCAGTGAAATGTGTGCATCTCCTCATAAGAAAATGCTCGCCACATTGTAGGTGTCTCATTAAACAAAAGTATGCATGATTATATAAAATGATGCAAAAATATTTAATTGTATTCGTACCTTATGAGATGTGATATTGCGACTCGTGTATATGTGATAGTCGGGATGTCCTTGGCTATGTTGATGTTTTCCACCTATGATGACTAGTGTAGTTTCCTTAGAGTCTCGGATTGACGACTTGGTATTAACATGTTGATGACGTGATGAATTTTTAATGGCTTTGCTCGATGAGCACTTGGCTCCAAAAATGTTGATGATGTGATTGCTTCAAAAATATTATTCTCCAAATGTAGAAATTTTACCTTCATGATATAGGGTACTGAAATACGATCGCAACGAGCCAAAAATCACCCAATTCAGACGTGGGATGAAAAAGATATCAATGATGCAAAATTGAAGACCAAGCTCAAGAAGAATAGTGTGCTCAAGCCCACGGTGGGGCGTAATTATCCAAAAGGCTAAAAGTATGGGGCGGAAAGATCCGGTGGGCCATGGCTCGGCTCGTCTAGCGAGTTGACTCCTACGAGTTGCTTGGCTCGGCTCAATGAGGTGAAACATCTTCTAGTACAACAAAGTGGGGCGTGAATATCCTGGGGCCACATAGATAAATTTACGTGAGTCACAATAAAAAAATGATGTTGCTGCCGGACGGAACTCGGCCCAGCCGCCGGAAAGTGTTGTCGCCTTTGCCGCCGGGTGCCGCCGCCGCTGGGCAAGCCGCCGGCTAGGGATGTCGAGTGGAGTCGCCGAGTAGAGACGCGGGTGGAGTTGCTTGGCTAGTGTCGCCGTCCCGAACCGCGGGGTTTGACGCCGTCGGAGAACACCGCCGTGAACCGCTCTGCATCGGCACGGGAGACGACGGCCTTTGCCGCCGGCCATTACTGCCGGCCTTTACCGCCGACTTTTTTTTTTTTTTTTTTTTTTTAAATTTCCGGGACGTTTTCTCGAAAAAGTGGTCTTTGCCTTTAGACTTTTTGTAACAAGTTTTTGGAAATGTTGTCTATTCCTTCAACGGCGTCTTGCAACGGTTCGGGGACCGTTATTGCGTTTCTCATGGACTGTCCACCACCGTTTTGATACACTTTTGTGGTCTTTTCTGGAACCTTTTGAGATGCTTTTCTGGAGGTCTTCTCTAGGGTTTTCAAGCACCTAGAGATGTAGGCAACTTGACAACCCTGCGATCATGACAATAGTGATTTTGACATGCTACGAACTCGAACATGTGGATACTGCGTTATTTGAGAAGCAATTTTTTCGAACTTTGAACTTGAACATGATGCAGATCGAACATCCTGGAAATAGTTTCTACAACACTTGTAGTAATAAAGTTTGGGTAGTTTAGAAGGTAATATTTTCAACAAATCTCGAACCGCGAATGCGGATTGTAGCGATTCACGATTAAGCGGATCTGCGATGTCTCTGCGATTATATAGTCTGCAAAGCCCATTGCGATCAATCGGATTTGCAGACAATTGCGACCAAAACTAGATTACAATAGTTTCAACTGGATTGCAATAGTAATTTTTTGACAACATTCAAACTACTTTCTCATGAACACGATTTTGAAGCTTTACGTACTACTTTTCTCAATGGGAAAACACGATTCCTTTTCTCGTATAATTCCCCTTAGTTCGCACCAATGTTTGCACCCGAAATATTTTCGGGCACTAAACACGATGATTTTGGTGTTGTTGATGAAAATAGGGCAAATAATAGGAAATAATCGGGAATGATGAGACACACGGATTTAACGTGGTTCGGCATGGTTTTCCTACGTCCACGGACGAATCCCCATGGGGAGTCATATTTCATTGATATTTGAATTACAGGTGTATCTTTTACGTATTAGCTACCTCTCTCTCCCTTTTTCCCCCTCTATTTCAAAATTACATTCCCTCTATTTATACAATCCACGAACATAAATGGTATTTACTTCCAAAGCATTAATTCTGCATGAAACTGCCCTCCTCCACTAATTCTCCTGGCCATAAACTCTCCTGCATTAATTCTGCATGAAACTTCCCTACATGCCTCCTGTTTTAATTCTGTTGTTGATCAGAATCGTTAGACTTTGAATGATGTGACTCTGTTGGTAGACATGATTTGAGACTGGATGAAAGCCGGTCAGAATCGGTTAAGCGATGCGGCATTGGCCGCCGACATTGGTCGTTGGCGTTGGCCGCCGGAATAGGCCGCCGGCTTTGGCCTCCGGCATTGGCCGCCGTCGTTGGCCTCCGGCGTAGGCCGCCAGCATTGGCCTCCTTCCGAATTCCTAGAAGTGCGACTGGGAACTTGACCTCGATAGTTTGACCAACGGTTGACTTTGACCATAGACCTAGCGCTGACTTCATGGAGCCTTGGACTTGCTGGTTGATACTTCAGTGGGCAGGCTGGTGGAAGCTGAATAGTGGCCCAAAATAATATTTTGGCCCAATATGTGATATTTTTATTCATGGTACAAACATTTGTGTGTTAATTTTAGTGAGTTGTTATCTTTCGAAAAGGGTAATTTGGGTGTCTAAAATCAGAAGTTATATTTGTTGAAAACCGTGAAAATAAGGGGGACTCAGTTGTCCCCCATGCCCCATCCGAATCTGCCCCCATCAAAAAAATTCTCCAATATTACTCGGCTGATAATACAAATGATCCGAATCAAAATAGTATCAAATCCTTTATCAATAACAATAAATAAAATCCACTTCATAAATCATATAAATCTTCATATTATTTTTGTAAACTTTGGCAGAAAGGGCCATCACCACGGCACAGGATGGTTCCTACTTCCTCCCATATGTCAAGAATCATTAAAAAAAAACTTAAAATGTCCTTGCTGGACAGTCCACCCATATTAGGTGCACTAATACTATATGAATCCAACATAACAAATGAACCAGGATTTACATATTGATAGTATCCTCCTGTTAAAAAGAATGTTGTTACAACTCGCGAATGTAAATATATGCTTATTACATAACCAAAGAACGTTGATAGTATTCTTGCGGTTAATAAGAATGTTGTTAAAAAGAATGTTGTTACAACTCGCGAATCTATATGTATGCTTATTACAAAACCAAAGAATTATTGTCCTTTTAATTTTGTATGTGAATTCTATAACAGACATTCGAGGAGTTCCAAAAACTCTCAGATTCCTTTCTTCCCAAATGTGCCAAATCTGTGCAAAGTGCATCACCGCTGCCACCTCTCTCTACTTCTTCCCCGTAGCATGCTATAATTATATTCATCGAAGAATCCTTATTCTCAAGGCTTTAATGAAATACATCCGTACTTCATGTGTATATGCACAGTGAAGCAACAAATGTGTATCATTTTCTTTCTCCGCATTACAGAGCACACAAATGTCATTCGCTACATAAACGCCTCTATGTATAAGCATGTCTTTCGTAGGCAGTGAATTATGAAACATAGTCCTAACCAAAAGACTCACCTTAGGGGGATCTCCATCTTCCGATGATGCTTCGATAAGGCGCAAACTGTAGGTTCTTCCACCAGTAGATCATAGCAACGTTTTGTTGTGAAATTTTGCATTACTACAACTTCATCTTCGTCTCCATAAAGAGGAAGTGGAGCGCCTAATATCTCCAAAGACGATCACATACTCCCTATTTCCTATTGTTTAATGAGAAAAGTCTATTTTAAGGTGCAGCATAGATCGTGCGAGTATCTTGCTCAATAGAGGTTATTTTATCTCCTCCTAACCAAGATGAAATTATGATTTGTTGTGATGGTGCTTCACTTGGAAATCCGGCCGGGCGGAGTGGTGTTACTTTACGTGATTCCAATGCTTCAGTGCTTGGAGTTCTTTGTGTTGGCCTTGGTTGGCAGACTAAATATTATCTGGAAGTGTGTGTTGTAATTTATGGTGTGATGCTATCCAAGAGGTGGAATGTGAAGAATATTTGTTTTCAATCAGATTCGATGAGTTGCATTAAATCTTTTCAGAAGGGAAAGTTTCCTTGGCATCTAATGCAAAGTGGAGATTGGCGAAGAATTTTACAACAATATTCGTTATATTCATAGCTATAGAGAAGCTAATTTTTTAGCTGATGCTTTGTCCAAGCAAGCTTGTTTGTTGGCCGAAGATATTTTTGAGTTTTATGAGGGAAGGCTAGGTTTTATTCTATTTGTGGAATGGCCTGGCGAGGTATATTACCACTTTAAATAGGCTAGATTAGGGGATGGCCTCACGGCTAGCTTCTAGTCTGGCCTAGCCCATGTACAGTTTTTGCTTTTTTTTTAATTTAATTTTATTGACCGAGTAAAAAAAATGTTTAATTATAAAAGGAGGGAGTAACAATTATCCGTAACAGACACTATAAAAAGTCTAATCTACTTATTTGTATGATAAAAATTCTTTTGAAACTATTCGTATGATCATTATGCATTAAAAAATAATCTTTGGCGTCGGATTGACCAAAAAAATGCAATTATTATCAATAATCAATGACAAATTTCCCTTTTCTTTTTGAAATCCGAACATACATATTTAGAAAGAGAAATAGATGTTGTGTAGAAGATGCCCCCCTTGGAGTACAGGTCCATCCTTAATTACAGGTTAATCATTCCCCCAGACCCTTCTGATTCACGTTGCCACCTTGCGTTACGGGGTGCTTAGACACATACGGGGAACATGCGGTTCATTGTAAGGTAGGTAGATCCCGGTTTTAAATATAGACATGATCAT
Source organism: Papaver armeniacum (assembly GCA_023531295.1). Classification (NCBI taxonomy): domain Eukaryota; kingdom Viridiplantae; phylum Streptophyta; class Magnoliopsida; order Ranunculales; family Papaveraceae; genus Papaver; species Papaver armeniacum. The sequence continues at coordinate 103,215 of JAJJWW010010820.1, read as the reverse complement.
GTGAGAAATACCTTATATGATGTATTATGGAGGGTCTGTATTTCAAAGAAAGAAAGAGGTCTTAGGTTAACTTTTGACGGATCCACTCTTGAAGGGAGATCAACACTTTGACCGAGAAGATGTTCTTATTTTTGGGTGGGCCAATGGAAAACATGCATGTGTTGACCTTCTTGGTGTTTCTCCATTAGTAGGCATTGGACACGACTCTTTCACATATTGGACAGCAGCTTTGAAAGCTTCCTCGAGGTAAGGTAGCGAAGCATGAGAAAGCGTGTATTGATAATGGACATGCTTTTATCCCCTTTGCCTTTGACACTTTTGGGTATCCGGCACCGGGCGGTTTGGACTTTTAGCGAGAGTTCAAAGAGTCGTGCACTGATAATGTCATGACTCTGATTCGAGAGAGTTTGTGTTTAAGAGGATAGGGTTTGCTATTCAAAAGGGCTTACGGCGCAACTTGTTGCTCGTTTGCCCGCTATGTAATTTATAACTATCATTTATTTTATATATATATTAAATAGATTGAAAAGAAAAAAGAAGAATTTGATTGCAATAGAAAAGCTTCAACAATTGCAATAAATAAAGAAAAGAATGGTGACCTCAAGATAAGGTCAATGTTTTCAGACTCAAAAAAAAAAAAAAAAAAAAAAAAATGCTGTGTAATATTAGCAAAAAAAAAAAAAAAAAAAAAGTTAAACATAAGTTAACACGTTATAATAATGTCCATATCCCGGCTGAGCTGAAATGCGTTCCGATATTTCAGTTTTTCTTCTTATAGTCTGACCATGTAATTACCACCATTTAATTAAAAAAAATTTAATGTCTTTTTTTTTTTTTTTTTTTTTTTTTTTGATACATTCCGCTGGGTTAAGGGAACCCAAACCAAAAACAAAAGGGAAAAAAGGAACAAACCAAAAAAACTAAACATAACAGACAGGAAGGAGTTAGTCAGCTCTCCTCTTCCTTCTGTGATAGATCTTTCTCGCCTTATCAGCTGCCAAGATTTCTCTCGGGCGGGGAGAGAAGTCTTCAGAACGAATCTCCAGCCAGCTACTAGAAGGATGTTGACTTGCTAAAGTATGAGCAGCTCTGTTAGTTTCCCTGTAACAGTGAGAAATTTTCCAAGAAAGAAGTCTACTATGCAGCTTCTTGATTCGTCTCCAAATTTGCAGCACACTCCAAGGGGGAACAACATCAGGATTTGTGAACAGATTATACACTGCCATTGAGTCAGTAGCCATGTGAACATTCAACAGGTTCTTATGAACTGCCAGATTCAAGCCTAATTCAGCACCTTGAAGCTCATGAGTTAAAACAGACATAGGCAAGCTTCCTCCATTTGCTGCAATCAAAACTTCAACATTATGGTCTCTAATAACAGCACCGAAACCTCCAGAGTCATCAGTCATAGAACCATCTATGTTTATCATCACCTCATTCTCCGAGGGAGCTAACCAACTGCATTCAATGGTTTCAGGCATAACAAAAAGACAATCCACATTTCATCTATTCATAAACCACCTGTTATTTATGTTATCATCAACCTTAAGCTTTGAAGTAGCCATCTTCATTCTAACATCCTGAACCACAAGAATACTAAGTTGGTCTTGAGAATTGTATTGAGCTTTAAAGATCCTTTGGTTCCTTTCAATCCAAATATGATAGATGAAGCTATTTAGAGCCAACTTTTTAATAGTAGAAATGCAACCTGACTTGGTAAAAGTCTGAGCACACCAAGCAAGTTCCTCATCCCAACTTGGAAGCACATCTCTGACATAGCCTAGTTTTAAAATAAGCCCCTTCCAAATTCCAGCAGACAAAGCACACTCATGAAAAAGATGATCTTCGGTCTCTTCAGGGCCATTGCATAAAATGCAAGAGTTATCATTTATTCTACCCCATTTAAATAATTTGCTTCTAGTTTTTAATCTTTTGTGAAAGGCCAGCCAAGATATAAAAGAATGTCTAGGAATATGGTTTTTAAACCAAACTAGATCTTTCCAAACAGGAGGAGGGTTATGGGAAGAAATAGATAGGTAAGTTGACTTCATGGAGAACTTACCTGAGTTGCTAGACTTCCAAACTAGTTGATCAGCTTCAAGAATATTGAACTCAGCAGCAGAAATTTGTTGCACCACCGTCTGCATATCCTCTTGCATAAAGTCAGGGAAATCCCATTTATCTTCAGAGATGAACTCAGCAACCAAGGTATTATCATCAGCACCAATAGAGTCAATAACAGCAGGATCAACCCAATCAATCAGATTACCTTTAGGGTGCCAGTTGTCATGCAAGAAATTAGTACTACTACCATCTCCTAGCACCACTCCAATCTGTTGCTTAGCCAGCTCCCTGAGATCAAGAATTCTTCTCCAGCACCAAGAGGAATCTTGTGCAACCTTCATAGTCCAGAAATCTTGATTTTTGATAAGATTAGCCTTAACCCAAGTGGTCCATATGGTATCTTTTCCAGAGGCAAGATCCCAAATATGTCTTAAATTTGCAGCAATGTTAGTAACTTCAGGATCCTTGATTCCTAGACCCCCTTCTTCATAATCATGGCAAACATTAGACCAACTTAAGGGATTATAACCCTTCTTCATATCAGGACCAGCCCACAAGAAACGTTTGAACTTAGTATTGAGTTCTTTAATAACTCTTTTGGGAAGGATAAAGCAAGAAAACCAAAAATATAGCATACCACTTAAAACTGCTTTAATGAGAAGACCTCTGCCAGGGTAAGCTAGAAAAATAGACTTCCAAGATAAAATCCTAGCATCAACTTTCTCTAGCAAAGGAATACAGTCTTTGTAGGACAATCTAGTAGAGATTAAAGGTATACCAAGGTATTTAACAGGCAGCTACCCCTTAGAACACTCTAAAATTTGAATAATCTGATTTAGAACATCATCTTCCACAGCAGCAGAAAAAAGAGAAGTTTTTTGCTTGTTCATTTCTAGACCAGTGCACTTACTAAATTCAGATAAAGCAGTATTAAGACTATAAGCAGCTGAGGTAGTACCTTTAAAGAAGATCATGACATCATCAGCAAAGCATAAGTGTGTGAGACTAGTCAATTTGCATCTTGGATGAAACCCAAAATTTTGAAGTTGAACCTGTCGTAAAAGAAAAGCACTCAACATTTCCATGGCAAGAACAAATAAATAAGGGGAGATAGGACAGCCTTGTCTGAGACCTCTGGAAGCTCCAAAAAAACCATAAGGAGAACCATTGACTATGATGGAGAACTTTGAGGTAGAAATACACAAGTTGATCCACTGAATAAAGATACTAGGAAAACCCATATGCTTGAGAACATAGAAGATAGCTTCCCATTTAACTGTATCATAAGCTTTTCTCAGGTCAATCTTCAAAGCACATCTTGGAGAACCTGAAGTTCTATGATAATTCCTTACCAGTTCATGAGCCACCATGATATTGTCTTGGATTGATCTTCCAGAGATAAAAGCTGACTGATTTTGGCTTATCAAACCCCGTAAAATATGCTTCATTCTATTAGCCAAGATCTTAGTTATACACTTATAAAGCACATTGCAGCAAGAGATGGGTCTAAAATCAGAAACAACAGAAGGATTCTTCTTTTTGGCAATCAAGGTTATAAACGTACTATTTATCTATTTAAGAAGTTTAGATTTAATAAAGAAATTATGAACAGCTGCAACAAAATCATTCCCCACAATATTCCAGCAAGCTTTGAAGAAATGGCTAGAAAAGCCATCAGGGCCTGAGGCTTTTCTTGGAACCAATAGAGTTTAAAGCTAAGACCACTTCTTCTCTAGTCACAGGCTTTATCAAGTCAGCAATATTATCTTGTTGGATACAAGAATTAAAACTCAGACCCATTGAAGAGGAAGAAATATTAGAAGAATTATCATCACATTCAAAGAGAGCAGAGTAGTAATCAATACAGACTTTAGCAATCTCTTTATCCTCAGTTAGAGTAACATTATTTTCATTTTTAAGAGACAGGATGTTATTTCTTGACCTTCTTTCTTTAATAGAATTATGAAAAAATGAAGTATTGGAATCACCAAGGTCAAGCCATTTAATTCGGATTGTTGTTTTTTTCAGATTCTTCAAATCTAGCTAACTTGACGTACTCGGAACATATTCTCTTTCACGTTCTAGCTAAGTCTCGTATCTAAAGGGCAAGACTGCAAGAATCGAGCTTGAGCACAATGCATTTTCTCTTTAGCTAAAAGCACTTTCTCTCGAGACATTTCTAAACTTTACTCTTTTCCAAGGTATAATACGCTTTTAACAAGTTTAAGTTTAGTGACAAGAACATACATAGGATTACCATTGACAGGAAGATTCCAAACACTATTAACCAAATCCTTGAAATCAGGTTCATCCGTCAGATAATTGAAAAACTTAAAAGGAGGAGGACCATGAATCCGATTAAGAAAAACTGACACTACACTTGGAGAATGATCAGAAATACCTGGTAGAAGAAACTCTGCTTTAGAAAGTTGGAACTGAGAAATCCACTCCATATTAACCACCACTCTGTCTAATTTGGATCTGATAATTGTGCCATCTTGCTGACAATTGGTCCAGGTATAGAAACATCCTGAATAAGGCAGATCTAACAAGAAAGATTCTTGAATGCATCTAGAAAAGGCTTCATAATGGCAAGGCAGAATAGTAGAACCCCCAACTTTTTCAGAAGGATTAAGAATAGAGTTAAAGTCCCCTAAAATGACCCAAGGCTTATTATTGAAGGAAGCAAAAGCAGACAGAGAATTCCATAGATCATTTCTGGTAAGATAATAATTGTCACCATACACAAAAGCTGCCAAAAGTTCAACGAAGAAGTAGTAGAAACATCCACAAAGAGAACTTGAGAAGTATGATGAATTAAAGTAATTGAGCAAAGTGGCGGGATTCCATCCTACCCAAATTCTACCAACACTTGTCACTACTATCATTATCTAAAAAATTCAATAAGGATTTAAGTTATTTCTTATTCTCACTTTATTAGGAACTTGAACATGAGTTTCAATGATGCCAAAAAGAGACATATTATTAGACTTAATCAAATGCTTAACTTCTAATTGCTTCAAGGGGTCATTTAGCCCCTGATGTTCCAACATCCATGTTGAACATCATTTTAATTTAGGAAAAGAAATGGTACCTCTAGAGACCTCTTCAAGTCTGCAATCTTTGAAATAAATTAATTGCTTTGGGGAGCAAGGCTTTCTCTCCTCTGAAATGGGCTCTTGAGCCAGAGCTAGAAGGATCTAATTCGTAGGAATTTGGATTAGAGGGAGTTGACAAACTTTGGATGTTTTCTTTATTAAGCAAAGAATCTTGTGGAATTTCCATACCTTTATCCAAGAGAAAAAAAGGGTTAGACTGAAGAGCCCCATTTACTTTACTAGCTCTTTCCTGAGTAACCTCCTTTAGGACAGTGTGTATTTCTTGTTCAAGCTCCATATTAACAGTTGTTGGAGGAGGGGAAACTTCCCTATCAAGAAATTCAACATCAGTGGAAGCTTGTTTTCCACCTTTCTTAGATTGTGTAACCCATCCTTCCTCATCCATAGAAGTATTTTGTCTGTCACTAGTTGGCAGTTTCTTTGGTATCCACTTTTGCACAACTTTCTGATTAGAATGAACTTTTTTGGGGCAATGAGCTAAGACATGACCAAAAACAGCACACTCACTGCACTTAGGGGGTTTCCAAGAATAATCCATCTTAATTTCAACTTTGTCCTTTCCACCTAAAGTGAAAGTGAATGAATCAGGAAATTCACATTCTATATCCACCTCAACACAGATCCTTGCATAACTCATTCTGGTTTTGTTAAGAGTTTGGGTATCCATCATAAGAGGTTTACCTATAAAACTCGCAATCATACTCAAACCCTTTTTGTTCCACATGAATAATGGAACATTTCTGAAGTTCATCCAAACTGGAACAGATTTTAATTCAGCTATTTCCTGCTCTACTTTCCTTGACCAAGGTTTAACAATGAATAGTCTATTGGATATAAACATAGAACCTACTTCTAAGGCTCTAGTCCTATCCTCAGCTGATTGAAAATCAAATATGAACATACTTTCACCATGAATGGTCATTTGGAGATTACCTTTAGGCGTCCAAGCCCTATTGACAGCATTGCGAACCCAATTGAAGGGGAGTCTTCGACCAACAAAAGCTCCAATTACCTTATCTTCACACTGACGAATATCCTCATTAAAAACTTCATATGGTATATCCATTGACTTCTTCCCATCAATTACAGGATACGAATAAAATTCCATATCAGTCAATCGATCTGGTACTTTCTTCTTATCAAAAAGTGATGACCATGAAGCTTGATTAGTATGTGAATCACAAGAGGGAAAGTCTTCAAAACCCGGTGGAATAACTGGCTCAGAAACCAGGTTGGAATCATTTGGTGACGAACAATTACCATCCCCCAAGAGAGCTACCTCTAGGCGTTTGGAGGGAACCACTAGAGGTGTGATTGTCGGAGGAGAAGGCTGCATCTCGCCAGAGGAGATGCCGGAGAAGAAATGCAGGAAAACCCTAAAATCGCCCAAAATGCCTTTGACTTTAGCCGTCGAGATTTGACTTAGAAAGAAAGGAAAAATTTAATGTCTAACTTTACCTACTACGATTTAATATGCCTTTTAGAAGGGTTTACCTGTCATTTTAACATTGAACACTTCTTGATTCAAGGGATTAATACTCATTCTCACTTCAAGGGACAAAAATTTGTTCAGTAAGAGGAAATAGAGTGCTCCATAAAGCTAGGGTTTCTTCCGGTGTTTGTTCCATCATTTAGTTGTTTTTCGAGCCTCCAGAATACGCAGAGAGTCAGATTTTGAGTAGCAAAAAATTATCTGAAAGGCCATTTCTGAACAAAAAGAAAAACAAGTGTTTTTCATTTTTATATGTAAGATTTTACCATTCGCTTAAGACTGTTTCTTTTCCATTTCATTTCATTTTTTTAGATTTTTTTTTTCTTCCCTTTTTTTTTTTCTTTAATTAGCATCTGCAGCCCGCAAACACCTCAACAGTTGCAGAAAGACAAGAGAAAAGTGGAAAAACAATCTAAAAATGATCCACGGATCATTAGATGTATCCTTATCTCTCTCTCTATGAATCCAAACTCTGTAACTGTGTCTGTGACTGTAATATCAAACATTTAATTACTTTTTCTTTTCCAATTCTCTCTCTCTACTTATGTTAATGATTTTGACGAAAAATTAAAATCGTAGTAATTCGACTTTTTACAGCCCAGAGTTTTGCCCAAAAATCAGGGTTGGGATTATTATTAAGCATTTGTTTGTTTGCTTTTGTTCTATTTTTTATTTTTTTATAGTAGACATAGAGGGTCAAGGGTTCGGATTAGGGTATTACTAGAAACCTTTACAAATAGGTATATCGGCGGAGTATTCAAAGGCTTACAAATAGAAGAGTAAGAGAGAAAAGGGTTTTTGTTTTTTTTAGTAAACCAAAGGGTTTTTCTTCTGATCCTTCTTTTTTTCTCCTGTCAATCGCAAAGATGTATCCGTACAAGGAGAAACTAATTTTGGGAAGTTTTGATACATTAATTTGGTGATTTAAGCTTTTATTTGCTTGAATTTGTTTCTCGTTCTTTCTCTCCGGAGTAGAGACAAACCCCAAGTTTGTGTGAGTACACTTTTGATATATACGGTTTGTGTTTTCATTTTAGAGTAGTGGGTGAGTGATGTAAAATAAACAATATGCCTACTGGTGCCATTTCTCAGTCAAGAGTTATAAATCATAATTATTATTATCATGATCGCAATGAAAAATCCTTTCTCCAATGATCCTGGACTTTCTCTTGATCTTGTTTATGTACACTAAACCTGATCCTTTATTGTCTGTCTTTGAATTTTTTCCGAGTAAATGTCTACTAAACTTGGGTTATTTTTCTGTTTGCAGCAACCTAACATTATGGATGGACATGGAGGAAAGATAGGGTTCTGGAAAATCTGGATCAACATGAAAGTAGATCTGGTACTAATAAACCTCCTCGGAAGAAACGTGAAAATTTTCGTCATAGTGCTCAGCAAGTACAAGAGCTTGAAGCGTATGTTCTTTTTCTTCACATCTCCTCTAACTATATGATGTTTTTAATTTTATGATGGGATGATATGTGTTTCTTTTTACTTCTTAGATTCTTTAAGGAGTGCCCGCATCTACACAAACATCATATAAATGAACTGAGTAAGAGGGTATCCTTGAAACCTGCCCAAATCAGGTTCTGGTTTCAGAATCGGCGTACCCAGATGCAAGTATGTGTTTGATTATTATTTGTTTGCTTTTGTCTATTTTTGATAATGAAAAAAGTATGTGGTTTTAATAACGTTGGGTTGTTTTGACAGGCTCAAATTCAACGCGACGAGAATTTGATTCTTAGGCAAGAGAATGATAAACTTAGAGCTTCAAACATGTATATTAGGGAAGCTATAAGAAATACTATGTGCAACAACTGTGGAGGTGCCCGGGAGCCAGACGAGGTATCTTTAAGAGAACAAAATCTCAGGGTTGAAAATGCTCGTCTTAGGGAAGAGTTAAACCGAGTTTCTGCACGTACCGGTAAATTCTTTGGCCGGCCTGGTTCTTCTTTAGGTGATCCATTACCTCCTCCGTCAATACAACTAAATGCAGGGTTTGACCTTAATGGATTTGGTGGTAATGGTATGAATCAAGATGTGAATGGTATAAATCTGAACCTTCTGATGGGAAATGGTAATCATCAATTTCGTGGAGGTGGTGTTTCCGGTGGAATGCCATCCATTTCGGTTCTGCCTCATCATGAACAACAATTTATTTCCAGCGTTGATAGATCGGGTGCGAATTCTATGTATTTGGATCTTGCATTTGTTGCAACGAAAGAACTGCTTCGAATGGCTCTGACTAATGAGCCTCTATGGATCCCACCTGGGTCGGATGGAGGTAGAGAAAAGTTCAACCATGATGAGTACATGAGAATGTTCCTCCTTGCATTGGAGCAAAACCTAATGGATTTGTCAGTGAAGCAACTAGGGAAACAACTATGGTTAGCATCAGTAGTGTGGCACTTTTGGAGACATTAATGAATGTGGTAAGAAGTTTGATTGATGTTCTAACGAGCACATATATCCTTCTACTGTTGTTTGATTATTATTATTATTATTATTATTATTATTATTATTATTATTAATTTCACTTTATAAGAAGTATCAGAATTAGAACTAAAATGCTTGCTTTAATCTCGATAATTAATCGGCTTTCTTACATAAAGATCCTCGTTTTACTATTGCCTTCACTTGTGTAGAAACAATATATGGATATGTTTTCTTGTGTGATTGCGAGATGTAACATCACCGATGTGATCTCTAGCGGTGTAGGTGGAACAAGAAATGGTGCACTTCAGCTGGTAATCACCCACGCCTCTAATCAATTTTCTCTTTTGAGTTTTATAGTCAGTGTTGGCGTTCCCTTATATAAACAACAATTTTGTTTCAATTAAACTAACAGTAGACAATTTCATTATAAATATCATATATACAGATGCAGGCTGAATTTCGAGTACTTTCACCACTAGTCCCAATACGCGAGGTCAACTTTCTTCGATACTGTAAGCGACATGCCGAAGGACTATGGTCTGTGGTTGATATTTCTGTAGATGCAAACCAAGAAACTTCGGGTTCTTCGACAAACTTGAGTAGAAGACTTCCTTCTGGCTGTTTAGTTCAACACCTGTCAAATGGGTACTCCAAGGTATAAACACAACAAAGTCTTGATTTTTATATTTAAAATTTCCGTTTTTTTGGCTCGTGTATATACTCCGCACGTCTATTATGCCATTGCCAACTTAAAATCATCAGCATAAAAGAAAAAGCTCAAGCATCTAAGTGTTTGATTTTCTCTAGTAGTCATTCTATGTCACTAGTCACTGTTCTCATGAATGTGTGCCTATAGCTGAACTTCCAACAAATTAAATTTTTACACTGATGTAGTGATGTTGTTTAATGCCTGTATGTATACGTACCAGATAAAATCTATATTTTCGATAAGCTTTTATTAGATCACAACATGCAGACCCATGTATTAATCTCATAGGAAGCATCTATTCTATATGTTTCTGAACCTCAAGCAAATCGTATTTATAATGTAGCTTAGCTAGTTAGCTTAAACATTAAATCCCTCGTAATATATATACATATATGTTTTTCATGCCTCGCCGAACTGCTCCTCATCATTTTATATAGTCCTCTTTCCAACACTAAATACCTAAGATCTAAACCATGAAACTGCCGCTAATTTTTTTTTTTTTTTTTGGCTAATATTGATTGAACTTCTCAAAACGTTACTCCGCATCCAGATCGCTTACAAAATACCCTTTCCCAAGTATTTGAAGAAGATAATTCGAGCATTTTCGCACGCTAGTGCTATTTTTATTTTAGCACATCAAACAAATCATTAAGTCTTCTGCTGAACCTTATGCATTTTGAAATATGTATACAGGTCACCTGGGTTGAACATGCTGAGTATGAAGAAAACATGATTCATCGCCTATACAAACCATTGGTCAATTCGGGTTTGGGTTTTGGAGCGCAGAAGTGGATTGCAACATTACACCGTAAATGTGATTACCTTGCAATTCTTATGTCCAATAATCCCAGCAGAGATCAGGCTGGTAAGATATCACAGTACTACTTTTATCCTTCGGTTAAACATCTAAGCGTTTAAGGTTCTGATTTGCTGTTCATGATTCCTGTAGAAATTACTCCAAGGGGCCGAGCAAGTATGCTGAAGCTGGCACAACGAATGACTCAGAATTTCTGTGCTGGAGTTTGCCCATCCAGTTCGCGTCGATGGAAAAGATTTTTTTCCGCTGGAAATGTTGATGTCGATGTTAAAGTTATGACCCGAAAGAGCGTTAATGATCCAGGTGAACCACCAGGTGCTGTTATGAGTGCTGCAACATCAGTTTGGCTTCCTATTTCGCCAGAGAAACTCTTTGATTTCCTACGGGATGAACGTTTACGTTTCGAGTGGGACGTACTATCTAGCGGTGGCCCAATGCAACAAATTTCCCATATTACTACGGGCCAAGATCCTGGGAATTGCATCTCTCTTCTTCGTTCTGGCGTGAGTTTTACTTCCTAAATTTCAATATTTCAATTTCTAAAATATTTATGCACTTGTTGTGGAGGGTTTTGCTTTCCCACAGAAAGTGACAACCAAACCCTACCATATGGCCTCTGTATGGTCCATTCTGTAAAACATACGCTTCTATTTTGAGACCGTGTCTGCATCAGACAAGCGTTTCATTTTGGACAGGCACGTCTCTGCAGCGGATACGTTAATGACATCACATGCATTGCATATATCACACTCAAGATTTTAGTATACACCTGCATTATTATTATTTTTGTAGTGGTAAAAGAATAGGGGTTGAAGTGTCAAAAATATAGTACACCTCCATATTTTTTTTTTTATTTTTTATTTTAGTTTGCGTTTTATAGAAGAAGAAAAAAAATCATCATTTTCTGACTAGTATACTGTAATATACTGACGCAGGCCATGAATGCAACCCAGAGTAATATGATTATATTACAAGAGACATGCACAGATGCATCAGGTTCACTTGTAGTATATGCACCAGTTGATCCGCTAGCTATCAATAATGTTGTGATGAGTGGTGGTGATTCGGCTTATATTGAGCTGCTTCCTTCTGGATTTGCTATCGTACCAGATGGTGAAGCACGTCCTTCTTCTTTGTCAAACTGTGCTTGCGCTGATCGTGCAAATAGCAGCAACTGCAATGACGGCAGCGACGGTGTCTGTGGATCTACCTCGCGCGGATCTTTATTAACCGTGGCTCTTCAGATTTGGGTCAGCAGTTCGTCTACAGCGAGACTTACCGTGGAATCAGTGGAGACCGTCAGCATCCTCATATCTAATACCTTAAAAAAGATCAAGGCTGCTCTGCGTTGATAAAACTATATCTCAATTACTAAAACTGCTCAAAGTATTCTCCTAGTTTTTTTTCCTTTTCCGTCACCAGGATTAGCTATATCTAAGACTTGCTTATGATGTTTACTACTTAAGATCGAATATGTTGTTGAAGTAGTTTATGGTTTAAAAATGCATTTGGGTTCATAATTTAGTTCATTGTTATACATGTTGTTAATTTAGATCATCAATATTTTATTTTATTTTGATAAAGAATTTAGTTCATTATTATATTCTTCCCCGATCTACCAGGTGAGAGTAGTAATCCTGAGACGGTAAAAAGCTGAAGTGGTTTCAGTCTCTCACTTTGGATTATCCCATGATAAAATGATTTTATCAAATTATTTTAATAATATAATAAAATCGGTCTCTCATTTTAATAAAATCCGTTCGACCTACCACTGATCACAATACATATACTTAAATTATTTTGGAGTTTTCTTTAATTCATCGTTGTTTTTCGCATGCTCCTTTTATACCTGAAGCCTTTTCCGTGAGAAATTGAGCATTCCAGTAATTGTTTTGCAGATATCCTAGCTAAGTAAGGTGTCAGTGTTTTGCTACTGGTCCTAAGTATTGGGGGAATCTACCTTATTTCAGTACTCATAGTGTAATGGGGAGTGACAATGATGAACATCCTAATATTTGATTTTGGTTAGTAGTAATTTTGTTATCTTTTCTTTTGGAGGTTAGGGTTTTGACCCCTCGACCTTTTGCTTTTCTTCCTTTGACCAATAAATGGCCCTTCTGAGTTTGCTTAGAAAAAGGAAAACCTTAGTATTGATTATATGTCCTTCAAGAAATTCTTCAAGAAAATTGTATACTCTTTATTTTATTTTTGCTAGGAAAAAAGATTTCATTTCAGAAAAGAGATTACAGATCAAGGAGAAAGACAGGTATTTCACCTGTCCATTCGCCCATTACATTATTTCTCCTACAATGTTTTGCTGCTTTATCAGCTATAGAGATAAAAATTCTATTAACGTATTGATGGACACATTTTTGTGTCCGATTTGTCTCGTTTCTATATATTGTTAGGGGTCATTTTTGTACTTATTATGGTGTTTTATGTGTGTAGGTATTTTTTGCAAAAAAAATCTGCTCGGAAAAGTGTTAAAGGCACCCGGAGGAATTGTTAATGACACCTACTCTTTGGATAAGGGGCACCCCAAGTCAGCTGTTATCGGCACCCCTACTCTGGATAGGGGGCGTCTCTTCTTCACGGTTCAAGACTGGTTTTGGCGGGAAACTAGGTTTTCCTCAGCGGAAAATTCAGTATTGAAATATGTTGAGTATTAGTCGGAGTTTGAGCTAGATACGGATTGGTAATATCCTGTTGGTTTTGGCAGGATCGGTAATCATCCCAGAATCAAATAAATAGGGATATCCCACTGGATTATGGAAAACATGGGAAGATAAAGGCTCGGGCTTCTGTTGGAGATTTTTTTTTTTTTTTTGATCGGTAAAGAATTTGATGTTGACGAGTTTCGAACTCGAGTCAGTCAGTATCATCACCCAATGAATTTACCCACCACTACACTGACATCGGCTTCTTTTGGAGATTTAGGAGAGGATTTTACGCTGGATATATATGTATCTGGTCATGATTGAGTCTTGACAGGAGTTTGATTGTTTGGGTAAGTCAGGAGATGCGTGAGAAGTAAAACATGGAGAGATTTATTATCGGGATGTTTTCTTGGTTTTATATATGGTGATTACGTGCTGATAAGAGTAGAAGATTTTATGTTTATGCGATACCATCATTGGGAGATTCTGGGACGTCAGATTTAACTCAGAAGACATGTGCAGAGGAGGTTAAAGAGAGACATTCTCGTAACTAGCTGAAAAGGGAAGAGAGGATAAACCAGAGATTTCACCGAGAGTTTGGGAGTTCCAGACAAGGTTACGTAGACTTTGGGGAAGCTTAGGATCAGAATAGAGAAAAGAAAAAATCACACAGAGAAACAGATGAGTTGCAGTCGAGAATGAGAAGAATAACATAAAACCGTCACCTTTTCTTTCAAACTGTAACAAATTTCCAACAACTATTCTTGTTAGTATTTCTCTGTAACATTACGTTACCTTAGCAGTGGGTCTTATACTGATTATATTTATTACAAACATGCTGCTTTATACCTTTTCATTCTTTTAATCAACTTTCGGGCTATAAACATGTAGTTGGAGAAAGTGATTAATATGAAGAGCTAAACCCCATTGCTGAGGCGACAGAGGAAGATATTTTTCCAACAAAAAGTGGTATATTTTTATTTATTTAATTATTGTAATTATTTTATGATTATTTTCCTTGATTGAAAATTGATTGAATGATTTTTGTTAAGCAATTGTTATTTCTTTTGATAGAGCATACTTGGACCTAGGGTTTTGATTTTCTATGCTTCAGATTTACACTTGTTATTTTGAAAATCTACTTGTTGCAATATTTTAGAATCAAATTAAACAAAAAAAATATATAATTATAATATTGGATTAAATCACTTTGAACTTGCAAAATAGTGGAATCTTAGCCTCAATGTTCTTTTAATATTGATATCATCCTTGTCTGAGTTTGTTATAATGTTAATGAGTTTTATATTTTAGTTTTAAAATTTAAGTCTAAAGGTATCCTTCACAAGTCTAAGAAACGAATCTGTTTTTATCATTATCTACAATCGCATCACATAATCAACTCTTGAGAAAGGAAAATTATTTAAAAGAAACCGACAATCATCTAAAATAGTTTTATTAAGCCAACATAGTTTTTGGTTATTATTCTTCAGATAAGTGATTGCAATCTTTGCATCATTGCGAACACAAAATGTGGTCATGCCTTTGTTCTCCATCCATTTGATTTCTTCTAGTAAGGCAATGCATTCTGCTTCTTCTGCTGATCTAGCTACTCCTTTGATGAGCTTGCATCCTTTAAAAGACCCTGTCAAATCAGTTAATACAAGACCAGAACCTGCTTCATTAGTATCAGAGTCATAGTTAGCATCACAACATAGAATACGGCAATCCTTAGGCAGACCACTGTTATCTGGTGTCTGTATAGGTGCAGTAGATCTGATTAGCGGAACAATTGGTGTTGGCATACAAGTATATATATATATATATATATATGCTAATATTTTCAAAGCATGATTAGAAGTGCTCAATGGTGTCACAATTTTATTTTGAAATGTCTTGAAACAATTATCCCTCCATATGCACCATGATGTGACAAATATTGATTGTTTGATAGCAATATTATTACTACTCTTCAACCATTCATCAAACCAAGTTCTAATACTTTGTTTCAGAAAGATCCTCTGAAGTTACATAGTGACCAAAGGGAGTATTTGCCAAAACATTTTTAGCATAATCACAGTGAATAAAAAGATGTTCGGACGATTCATCAGAATTAGTATCATATAAGCAACAAGTATCTACTTAGTTTCTATATTGAGAGAGTCTGACTCTAGTATGTAAGACATTTTCTACACACTTTCATAGGAAGAGATGTATCTTAGGAAGAGTGGGGAAGCTCCATAGGGCTTTATAGGTAGGTTGACTGGGATGGGATTCTGTAAATATTTTATCTCACCAAAGAGAGCTTTATAATATGTTTTCGCAAAAATTCACCATTCTTAGTATGCAACCATACCAATCTGTCATTTCATGTGAGGGGAATTCTAATGTTGGCGATCTTCTGGCATTATCAAAAGTGAAAAAACTATTTATAAGCTATATATTCCAAGTCCTAGTATGAGGGTTTATGAAATCATACACAAGCATATCAAGATTAAGCTAACAATGACAAAGAGGAGAGGATGCTTTAGGGATCTAATTGTCAGTAAAAGCTTGAATACTAGACCCGTTATCGACTAACCAAATATAATTTTAACAGCAATATACCTTTCCATAACCAAGAAGAATCTAGAGGTTTTATAGCATGCAAGGGATGAAAATTCTTGAAATATTTACATTTCAATATTTTAACCCACCACTCATTTGAGGAATGAATAAGGGCCCAATCTAATTTGGCTAACATCGTCTTATTAAATATTTTTAAGTCTTTAAAGCCAAGGTCCCCTTGGAGTTTGTGAGAACAAACATCTCTCCAGTTTTTAATGTAAATACCACCTGGGTTATTCTTTTCGCACCAGAAATCCCTTTGGGATTGTTCCATTTTTTGAGTTATGGTGTCTGGGACTTGAGAAAGGTATTCATATGGTAAACTGAGAAGATTTCAAGAAATTCTACACCATTATGGATTTACGAGCTTGAGAAAACTGCTTTCCTCTCCATTGCGCAGTTCTTTTGTCAAAATGATCAAGTAAATGACTAAAAGATTCATTTTATTTCTATCAGTGAATATATTTCTCCTTTAGACCGATTTTCTTAACTTCCAAAGCATTAATAAGCGATACATCAAGATCATAATGTAAATTCTTACTGAAAAAACATCATGATTTGTGAAATTTGATTACTTGACCAGAAATGTTACCAAAATCTTTGATCAAATCTATCAAATTACTAGCTTGTTCATTGGAAGCCTTGCAAAATATGAGGCAATCATCAACAAAGAGTAAGTGTGAAACACTTGATATCTCTTTGCTGATGCGAACCCCTTAAATTAGCTTATTGTTTTCAGCGTGTACAAGATATCTAGTTAACGATTACATACATAAAATAAATAGGTAAGGGGATAATGGGTCCCCATGTTGCAGAACTATAGTTGGTTTGAAAGAAGGACAAGGGGATCCATTAAGCATGATTGAAATATTGGTGGTGCTAGTACATTGACAAATAAGAGTACACCAATCATCGTAAAAACCAAATAATTTAAGAATATCAATCATAAAAGACCACTCGACTCTGTCAAAGGCCTTAGACATATCAAGTTTAAGGCCCATGTCTCAAATTTTATCTTTTTTTCCTTTTCCTTTTCGTAGTATGAACTATCTCTTGCGCTATGACAACATTTTTAGAAATGTGTCTCTTAGGAATGTACAGCTTGATAAGTATAGATTAGTTTACTAAGTAAAGGCTTCATCCTATTTACAAGAAGTTTAGAAATTATCTTGTAACTAGTATTGCACAAGGAAACTGGCCTAAAGTCAGTTGGAGATGAAAGACTGCTGATTTTAGGGATAAGTGATAAGTGATAAAAAAGTATGAATCATAGACTTAAGTAAATGCTTTGACTCGAAAACAGACTTGGAAATATTCCAAACATCGATTTCAAGCAACTAAAAATTCTGTTTGTAGAAGCCCGTGGGGAAACCATCAGGTCCAGGGGATGACCAAGAGGTCATTTGTTTGATGGTTTCTCTTACTTCCTCGAGAAAAATAGGTCTTAGCAAATAACTATTGTCATCTAAAGTGATACCAGGTTCGATACAATTAAGAAACTTGGCATTACAAAATGGCTGAGATGTAGAGCTTATGCTTTTAAAGTGATTAATAAGGCCTTCAAGTTCACTCCTATCCTTAGACCATTCATCATTGGGTAATCTAAGAGTTTCGATGTAATTAAAGTGTTTTCTTCTATTGATAGAAGTATGATAGAAGTTGGTATTTCTAT
This sequence comes from Papaver armeniacum, assembly GCA_023531295.1. Classification (NCBI taxonomy): domain Eukaryota; kingdom Viridiplantae; phylum Streptophyta; class Magnoliopsida; order Ranunculales; family Papaveraceae; genus Papaver; species Papaver armeniacum. The sequence continues at coordinate 85,642 of JAJJWW010010820.1, read as the reverse complement.
CAGCACTTTTTATATAGTCTTGTATACTCAATAAAACATTATCATCGTAATTTATTTATTTTTTTGCTTAATCATAAGAATTTTATTACTAAAGTCCAACACCAAAGTTTTTACAAAAGGACTATTTGTCTAGACAAGCCTAGACAATAGGAATGAAACATCAATAGGAATGAAACTATTTGTCTGTTCTTTTTGAACCCTGAAACATCAAAAAGAACAGACTAGACAACCCTGATTGTCTCACCCAATTAAAACAGAGAAAAAAAAATTCACAAAACTAAAATCTGAAGTAAGAACCATCTTCCCTTGATAATGCACCTAAGATGATAGGCTTATTATTATAGTACATACATTCTCCCCTTCTCAGTAAAGCTCCCTTCTTCGCCAATTTATTAGCTGAGAAATTTATTTCTCTATATGAATGTCTAAAAGATATACTATTTTCTTTATTTCCTACCATCTAGTGAACACTATCCAAGGTATCCTTCCTGATGTGAAGGCTAATATCACTGCCTTCAAATCAAGACTAAAATAAACATCCAAGAAACCTTTTTTTCACTGCCCATTCCCCATCTATGATCAAAGCCATTACCTCAACTACATAATTTGTGGCAATTCCAAGACCTCTTGAAACAACACCAACACATCTCCCTTCATGATCTCTGCCAATACATCCAACTCCAGCTTGCCATGGATTCCCTTTTGCAGTACCATCACAAAAAATTAAGATTTGATTCACCTTAGGAAACTTGAAGAAGCACTCCTTCACTCTAGTGCAGTTCACTGGAATACCAGTTATTCCAAAAACAGAGAGTACTTGAAAGTCATATAAGCCATTCCATCTCTTCCCCTTCAGTGTGATACTACATTCCTTAGTGAAACTTAAAACTGTGCATTTTACTTGCACCCAATTTGGATCTTGATCTTCAAACATTTTTTATTTCTACTTGAACAGATCACCAACATGGCAATAAATGCACTAATTATCCATACCTTTTTAATTATAGTACTTTTATGCTTCACTAACTTCAGTAGTTCCTCGAAATTTGAAGGAATTAAGAATTGAAAGATCCCACATAACCAATGCCATATTTTTTCACTAAATACACATTTCCATAATATATGATCCATATTGTCTTGATCATTTCCACACAGATAGCATTTAGAGACAATGCTAAATCCTTTTTTTCTAATAGTTTCTTCTGTGGAACAAGCTCCTCTAAGAATTTTCCAAACATTCAAAAAAGTATATGGATGAAGACAAGGATCCCATACCTTTTTGGACCATGCAGCTACAGGAAATCTATTTCTGATTTGTTGAGATGCATTGGCTACTGAAAATTTTCCAGTTATATCTACAGTCCAAATCCTTCTATCAGCACCATGACCTGTATGAGGTAAGTCTTCCATATTAAAAAACTGAAGTAATGCTCTAGGAATCTTCCATCTGCCATCACATATGAGTTGTTCCACTTTCCAGTCTTTGTGTTGTTGTATGAAATCATTATCTGGATACTTCTCAATTAATGGATATTCAAAGATCCACTTATCAGTCAAACGGAAATGTTTCTTCTATTCCACACCATCCATCCGGATCCATCCTCTACATCTTGAATTACCCATTTTAAACCAGGCCAAATTGAGGATTGTTTATATGTATGAATCCATTCTCCCTTCTTTTTCATGAATTTAGCCCTCATGAATCTTGTCCACTCCTCATCCTCAGTCATGATCCTCCACATCAGCTTCATTAATAAGGCCTTATTCACCACCTCCAATCTTCTAATTCCCAAACCTCCATCTGAAATAAGAGCATTAACCTCTTCCCACTTTATTGTGACTAACTTTTTTGTACAGGGTCCCCAATCCATAAGAAATTCCTAATTATTTCCTCACACTCTTTTATCACTACTTTAGGCCATTTATATACTGACATTGTAAAAATAGGATAGCTGCTTAACACAAATTTAACTAATGTAAGTCTAGAAGGAAATGCAAGTAGTGTACCTTTCCAACTAGCCAACATATCCTGCATCATCTCCACTATCCCCAAAACTTGATGGACTTTCACTCTTCCAGGATTCAGGATCACTCCAAGATATTTATCAGGAAATTCAGAAAGTTCCATTTGCAGATGTTCAGCAATTCTTTTTCTTCTAACATCAGTTGTTCCTCCAACAAAGCACTTACTTTTTCTATTATTGATTACTTGGCCTGAAACATTTTGATAGTTGAGCAATAGCTCCATTAACTTATCCAAATATCTTTTATGTCTATTACAAAACACAAAGATGTCATCTGCAAATAGTAAATGAGAAGGTTGAACACCATTTTTTTATACCATTGCCTGAATTTTCCTTCTTGCACCATTTGAGTTAAATTTCTACTCAAAACTTCTTCAACAATCACAAAAAGAATGGGAGAAAGTGGGTCTCCTTGTCTCAAGCCTCTACTGACTCTAAAAAAACCACAAGGACCTACATTTACTAGCACTGATATCTTTGTTGAAGTGAATAAAATTTTCAACCTATTTATCCCTTCTTCTGAGTTTCCAAATCTGCTTAGTACCTCAAAAAGAAACTCCCAGCTCAATAAATCATAAGCCTGAGAAATGTCCAACTTCAATCCCACATTACCACCTCTTCTTTTTATGTTCATCTCATTTATCATTTCTGAAGCCAACACAATCTTTTCATGAATTATTCTACCCTTTATAAATGCACCTTGCTAACATGATACTAGTTTATTTACTAAGCTTCTTAGTCTTGTAGTAATAATTCTAGTAATCACTTTAAAACTGAAGTTAGCCAATCCAATTGGTCTAAATTGATCAGCTTTTTTTGCACCTTTCACTTTTGGTAAGACAAATAGAAATTTGAGTTTAGCCCCTTAGGAATGAATCTGCATCTCCACCAATACTGTATAGCACCTACCAAATCTTGTCCCACAACATCCCAAGCAAATTTATAAAAACTTCCATGGAATCCATCTGAACCAGGAGAGCTATTATAGCATTCATACCAAAAATATCATTTTTAATCTCCATACATGAAGGAACAACATCCATCATAACATTATCTTCTTCAATAAGTACTTTTGGAATTACCTCAAAAATTTATGTGTCAAGGTTGACAGGTTGCTTTTTAAATTTGTTTTTGAAAATGTTCCACTAAAATATTAGCTATCAACTTTTGATCAGTGACCACATTCCCATCATTATCTTTTAGCTCAGAAACTGCATTTTGATCTTGATCTTACTCTCATATTTGCATGGAAAAAAACAGTATTTGCACCTCCACCCTTTACCCATTTAACTCTTGATTTATCTTGCATCAAAGTATTATATTGTTGAGAAGTTATTTAGTGATTTCCTCTGGCTGTAACAAGCATATCCAAAAATTCAATATTTTCAGGATCATCATCAAATAATAAAGATGCACTCAGCACATCTTCTTCAGTTGATGTAACTGTCTTCTTGAGATCACCAAAAACATTCCAATTTCATTGTTTCACTATACATTTAAATATCTTGAGCATATGAATAAATTGAAAAACTGGGTTTCCTTCACATCTTCCTCCCAAGATTGTTTAACCAAATTTAAGAATTCAGGATGAGGTGTCCATACACTCTGATACTTAAATGGAATATTTGAAGGTTTTGGAATAGCTACCACAGAACCAAGTAATGCTCCATGATCAGATACTCCTCTTACTCCAACCTTCATATATTTGCAGCCATTTGACATTGATGAAAGCTTTATCTAAGTCACACAAAATTCTTTTTTTCCCAACTCTATTGTTACACCAAGAAAATTGAACTCCGAGTTCTTGAAGCTTGTATTAACTTGCATAAATATAAACATTCGTTGAATTCTTGTATGGATACTCTTAATGGTTTTCTCTCGCCTTTCTTATCATCAACATTAAAGTCCCCAATTACTAACCAAGGACAATCCTTTTCACTAATTTCTATCATTTCCTCCCAAAGTTCCCTTTTATTGATAGTCAAACAATCTGCATGCACACCTGTGACTAATACATCTCTAATTGCCACAGTAATAGCTTGTTTAGTTGTAGAGACAATAGTTGGGGTAGCTAAAGAAATATGCCAAAATAACCAAATATTTGCCTTCTCACCATTAATTGAGTTATGAATAAGTTATTTACACATACCTGGTAGTTTTAAACTTCTGATAGAACTTCCATTAATATTATCTTTTGGCTCAGCTATCCATATCAAAGTAGGACAAAATTGATTAACTAAACTTCTTAACTTTTCTTTGGCTCTTAATCTTTTTAAGCACCTAATATTCCAGAAAATAACTTTCATTGAGAAGGATTAAGTTGAGAAGTAGAAGGACTTCTCATTCCTTGTGAGTTAACTGAATTAACTGAAGCAGCTTGCTTTCTGGTAAGTACATTAGGATTTGGTTTAATATTTTTACCTCTTACATTTTTCCCAATCAGTCTAACATTTCCATTATCAGTTGCAGAAGAGCTACTACTTCCTTGTAACTCTTCTGCCACATCCCTCAAAATTTGAAACTTAGTTTAATTAACCAGTTTTTCACCACCTGAATGTGTAATAATCTATTTCACCACTTCTTTACCAATAATATTTGAAGAATTATTTTCTTTATCATTAGCTGGAACTGAGAATGTAACAGATGCCACATTTAGTAATTTTTTCAGCTGATAGTGATGGAAAATCCTTTTGAATATCAAGAGTAAACTGCTTATCTAAAAGACTATCAAGTTGCTCCCCTGAATGCAGTGTTGGAGGAACAATAGCATCCACTGTTTCATCTTCAGTCCGATCCCTTCATGGAGTTGATGAACTCTCATAACTTTAATTATTTTTTATGGTCATAATGTAGTCTCTGATAACAATATTAAAAAATAACTTTAATTATTTTTTATGAGACATAATGCATCTCGATTCGATATCACAAATGTCTTAAAATTTTTATTTAACTGATATCCCATACAGGGCTATTAGTTTTGATCATCGTAATTTATTTCATCTATAACAGATTATGTTAATTGTTAGGTTGTGAATCTCGGTGGTGTACATAATAATATTTCATTTTTGTCCAACAAATTAACTAATATTTCATACTATTAAATTATTTAACTAAAATGCAGATCGCATATTGAAATAGTCATAGTAAGATAAGTTATGACATCCTAGTCACTCATAAGTTAATATTATAATAATCCCAATAAGCCAATTCTTACCAAAAAAAAAAAATCATTTTACGTTCTCAACATGAGTCTACCAAATTGTCTCTACAAGTAAAAATTGCAACTTATTAATTAGGAAATTGATTTGTATACCTCAAGTTGAATTTCCTAAACGATGTCTTTATAGTATCGTTGTAAAGTTATTTGGTACTTAATATTACGAACAAACAAAACTATTCAGTTGTCCACTATATGAATTTTTATTTATTTGTTTATGATAAACTAGCAGCTAAGGGCCACTAATATATATCTCAGTACACAGGATGACATCTCTCGTGCATCACCATGAATTATTAAAAAACTTAAAATTTCCTTGTTGGACACTCCATCCATATTGATGGATAAAAATAATGTGAATCTAACAAAATTTTCTAATAATAATATCCTGTTGAAGTAACATGTGTAGAGAAGTGTATGACCACATACCACACATGTCAAGATGCATGTACCTTTCTCTCAATCACTAAACACATGTAACTCTTTCTCTTCTCCTTCCCAACAAGTGTACTAACACAAGCACTTCTTCTTTTGTATTTAAAGGAACTAAAGGAAATGAAATAGAGTCACTGATTCCCTTGGATTTTGTCTACAACTATCCTCCTTCTCTTTTATGTTTTGTCCCCTCTTTTACACGTTATCAGCACCTTGTTCTTTGTTTCCAATTGAGCATTAATCATTCACAAACAAAAAAATTGTTGGCTCCATTCTTAAAACAAGTAGGATTTTTTCAAAAGAAGGAGGTATATCTCAACCATTAGTATTTATTTACTCTTTTTGAAAGTGATATATTTGTCTCATCTATCACATGACATGATAATATTATCTCATACTCTTTATATTAATTACACCAAAAGTTAAAAGAAAATAATCCATTTCATTTTTACTAAGTTGATTTTCAACTTGATAGTGATAGCTTATTTGATAAACTATTTTATTTAGACCTTCCTAAAAATAATTTAAATTTTTGACATATACTTTATGTTTAGTATTATATCTTAGTTTGATATTACTCATGCATGTCACAAATATTAAACCAAAATTTATTTTATCCTGCAAACTGTTTGCTACTAAATATGCAAACGAATTGCGACTTGAATTCAGTAATTTTATATGCGTATATAAATGATAAATGGGCATGCAATTTATTTTTCTTAACAGAGCTATTTTCAGTTGACTATTTTGTCAACCTTATTACCAAATTGTTTGCAATTTTTAGCCATAAAGAAATTTGGTTTGCAAACAAAGTTCCCATGTTAAAACCATAAAGAAAGTTGGTTAATTAATTTTGCGGACTGGGTTATGATCAGAGATTAGACTATATGACATATCCGTATTACCCACAAAACCATAAAGAAATTTGGTTTTGGTATCCATCTTGGCCATAAAGAAACTTGGTCACGGGAAAATAATACTGTGGATTTGTCATGGACTCGAGAAGGACTTGAGCACCATATTAATGTCCTTTATTTTGTCTATGTAGATGGACCCAATTCGACCGAGAATTCGAACTTTTGGACTCGGGCGGGACTTGAGTACCATCGTTGGGTATCTCGATGTGGAAACCACCTTCGTGGCAAAGGACTACACCTCCACTATCAAGCCATCTGCCGACGCTGCTCCGGAATCGAGAAAGACAAAGCTCATGCTCTTATGTTCCTTAAGAGGCATATCGATCCTAACCTATGTTGGGGTTATCATCACTTGAAAACGCCAAAAGAGCTATGGGATGCTCTAGATAGCCGTTTTGGGAACATTCATGATTCCTTGCTATCACAATTGGTATCCGGTGGAATGAAATCCGCTTTCGATTATGTAAATGAATGATTTCCAAAAAGACATGCTTCTGATTCGAGCACGTCTGGACTTCAGGAAAAGAAACTTACGGATGAGGAAATGATTCAGAAAACCCTATCGACCTTTCCCACCTCGTCCATGATACTAGCGAACCAATATCGTTTAGAGGTGGACAACAAAATAATCACCACATTTAGTAGGTTGATAAACTTATTGCAAGTGGCGAAAGGCACAATGAGATTCTTGTCAATAACAATGCCGGAGTCGGGGAAAAAGAAAGTTCCCGAAGCCAACCATGGCAAAGGTCAATAAGGGAAAGAACCCCAAAGGAAAGAGGGCTCAAAATTATGATTCACATTCCCGTGATCCATACCCACGTGGAGATAATGCCTCTCGTGGAAGAGGACGTAAGGGACATAATCGAGGTCGAGGACGTAAAGGTCACTCTAATGTTTGGCACAGAGAAGGAACTTCTGGCCATACAGGTGGCGATCCTAAGTTCGAGAAAACACCTAAAAATCCCGCTAACAAAAAGGTTGCAGACGAAAGTGCGCCTTGTTTTAGGTGTGGATTTACCGGACATTGGTACAAGCATTGCAAGGCTAGTGCCAATGTAGCTGCGAGCTACAAAAAGTATCGAGAAACTCTCGAACAAGAGGCTAACTATATGGAAGAAAATGATGTAACCCCGACGTAGATCTCACAATTTCGGACTTCTTGGGCAATGAGGACTTTGCCCCAACTATGGATGTGTCTGATTTTGCTTGGGCCTAAGAATTTAGTTTCTAACTTGCTAGACTATGTTTGTTTTTATATTCTTTGAAGTTTTTATGTCACCTTAGGCTATCGTTTGTTTAATAGTTTAAGTAGGTGTTACCGTTGCTGAACACATTCTTACCATCTTTATGTTATGTGTATGGATTATCTATAAGTACTTATTTTCTATTATGTTCTATAAAATTTTAATTTGTTCATGATAATCTGTTGTTTAGCATGTAAATTAGAATGGAAAGGACGCCATTCTAGTAGAACAAAATTCTCTAAAGGAAGTGAGATAAATTGTTCGTTTTTCTTTGTTTGTAACATTCCTACCTAATGTACTTGTAGGAATGTCTCCGGGAGAAATTGAATGTCTAGTTGATAGTGCAACCACCCACACTATCCTAAGAAATGCACAATTATTTGTCGATTTTACTCCTTATAATACATTCGTGACTACGATGATTGGATCATCGCAAGTAATAATTGGGCGAGGTATCTGTTTCAATTCTTGTTGCCAAACGGCACAATGATTAAAGTCATAGAAGCTCTATATGCACCAAGAGCTCACCACACTTTGTTAAGTTTCAAAGATATCCGTGCAAACGGTTATCACTTAGAAACTCACTGTGAAAATGGAATTGAGTACATATATGTGACCTCTAGTTAATGCGGAAGGAAGCGCATCTTAGAGAAACTAATAAGTCACTCTAGTGGATTGTATATCACCACTATTAGGATTATCGAATCCCATGTGTTTGCCAACGATAAACTGTTGGCCAGTGACTTATATAAGCTTTGGCACGATCGACTAGGGCACCCAGGTCGTGATATGATGATCCGTGTTTTGAAGAACTCACACAGACATCCGTTCTTTCGAATGAAAAAGAAAATGGGACAAAAGATTGTTACAATACAAAGTAACAATGTGCATTCTAAAGTAAATGATGCACATTTCATGCCTTCTAAAGCAAGAGAAGTGCAACCTTCGTCTTCCAAAGTAATTGAAGCGCACCCACTGTCCCATTCTTCTTCGTTGTCCTTATCGAAGGCATATCGCTCATTCTGCAAAGCTTGTTCTCTAGCAAAGACAGGATCGAGACCATCCTATGCTAAAGATACCAAACAAAATATTCCATTTTTACAAAGAATACAAGGTGATATTTGTGGACCTATACATCCAGAATGCGGACCATTCAGGTATTTTATGGTTATGGTTGATGCTTCGACCCGTTGGTCACATGTTTCATTGTTGTCCACAATAAATGCTGCATTTGCAAAGCTCCTAGCACAAATTATACGACTAAGGGATCACCACCCTGATCATCCAATCAAGTCTATCAGACTTGATAATGCTGGAGAATTTACATCTAAAGGATTTGATGATTTCTGTATATCTAATGGAATTGACATAGAGCATCCCGTATCCCATGTACACACTCAAAATGGTCTCGCAGAAGCTACCATCAAAAGGTTACAGATGATAGATAGGGCACTTGGTTATGCGTTCCAACACCGCCTATTCTTGCCTGGGGGTACGCCATATTGCATGCAGCATTACTTATTCGCTTTAGACCCACTGCTAGCCAACCATTTTATGCGTACCAGTTGGTAACTGGATATGAGCCTGATATTTCACATTTACGCATATTTGGTTGTGCCGTATACGTGCCTATTACGCCCCCACAGCGTACTAAGATGGGTCCACAAAGACGAGTAGGTATTTATGTTGGATACGAATCCCCAACAATTATCCGCTACTTAGAACCTTTGACAGGCGATCTCTTTACCGCTATATTTGCGGAATGTCACTTTGATGAGACAACCTTCCCGTCGTTAGGGGGAGGTATGAAAAGGACTTCCAAAGGGAACGACAGGAATTGTCGTGGTGTGTTCCCAAGTTGTCTCATCTTGATCCCCGCACTTAGAGGTGTAAATTGGGGCACGTGCCAAAGACGAGCACAAGCCCGGCCAGACAAGACGCTAAAATTTGAGCACAGCCCAGCCAAAGACGTGACTTAACCCAGCACGGCATAACACGTTTGTTAAATGAGACGTGCTGGGTTTGACTAATTGGCACAGTAGCACAGCACAGCCCGCGGCATGGATAAGCACGTGGCCCAGCCCAGCACAGCACGTTAAGAGAGCACGTCATAACATGTACAAATACACCATATAACAAGGCATAATACATCACACCTATTGTATATTTCATAAAAGAGTCACTATTCTAGCTAGTTTTTAACATTTTATGTTAGATTATTTATAACAACACATATAATACCTTAATATTTAGAAAATGTATTTCAATATCATTGTTATAATGTCATCACCTATATTTAACTAGAACATTAATTTACATGACAATAATCCAATTTTATATTTGATGGGTTATTTCTTTTTATCGAATAAACTTGTTAATTTTACTTGAAATAATTTCCAATGATATGTTGTCTAATTAAATTCTTGTGATAATGTCCGACTTAATATATACATTAAGTGATTACAAATTATTTATAACACGTGTGCAAGACACGACCAAGATGCGACACGTTTATTCGTGTGTTGTTGCCCATGGGCTGTATCTGTGCCTAGCTTTTGACTAGTAAAGCACAAGCACGGCACAACACGTTTAAATCGTTGGCATGGCACAACCGCGACACATGGCACGCGTGAAGCACGCGACCGTGTCTTGTCAGGCAGTCTTGGGCGGTGACGTTTACACCTCTACCCGCACTCCACAATGTGAAAGTGAAGTGAAAAGAATTATCGATCTTCAGAATGTGGCAAATTCAATGCCTGATGCATTTACTAATATTGCTAAAGTGACGAGATCACATATACCAGCTGCAAATGTGCCTGCAAGGTTGGAAATTACAGACAAGGGAAAAGGTACCATAAATATAGGTACCAAGGCTACACTTGGTTGAAGTGTAGCTAAGGCCGTGGCCCCCAAAAGGAAGAGGGGGAGACCACTTGGTTCGATCGATACTCGGCCAAGGAAGAAAAGGGCGAGTAAGGCACAAACCGATCCATATATCATCAATACGAGACACTACAAGAAAGTTAGTGTATTGCAACATGTTCTTTGTGTGGCAACAACCCGTATTTTGTGTTGCAATAGTTATTTGCCACACAATTTTTTTGTCACACCCTGTGGCAAGAAACTGTGTGACAAGAAGTTATTGCCACACCTAAGATGTACTGCGGCAATAGCTGTGTTTTTTTGCCGCACCCATTGGTGAGGCTAAAACATGCGGCAAAAAGGTTCTTTTATCAATATTATTTTATTTAAAAAATTCTTACCGCATTAATGGGTCAAAAATATTTATTACCATTTTCTTTGTTCATGATGACAATAGTAATTAATTTGACTTCTTTATTAATTTTGAATCATTCCATAAATGGAATACAGAAAAGAATAACGAGGATAAAATTCTAAATTTGTTAATTTATTTATTTCATATACAAATTTAGTACATATATACATGATATATCTTTGATCAAAAATAAAACAAATACATCATACATCATGGGATAAGACTAAGTCTTATGGGCTAGATTGGAGGTGCTAGATTAGCACTTAAGTGTTGCAATTCAAGAAAAAAGCGTAGCAAAAAAGTTAACACTAGTTCTCTCTCTAGCGGTAGCTAGCATGTGAAAGCAGCATGCTAGATAGTTACGCCAATGGTTGGCCGCTTGAAAAACTACCTTTTTCGGAATGGTTCAAATGAGAGGGTTTATTTTGATCCGACTACCGAGATTTGAAGCGCGAATGGTTTAGCGCTGGTCTTTGAATGGTTCAGGCGCTGGGCGCTAATGGTTTAGCGCTTGGCTGACGTGGACTGCTAATCTAGCTGCTAGATTAGCACTCCCATAAGACTTAGTAGGTATTTCTGACTGCTAATCTAGGTGCTAGACTAGCACCCCATAAGACTTAGTCTTAGACCACCTGATAATTTTCAGGAAAAACAAAGAGAAAAGAAACTAAACTTCGTTCCTATCTTGTTATCTGATCCTGCAAAATCAACTCGTTTCAATCTTGTTTCGTGGTGCTGCAAAATCAATTTGTTCCGATCTTGTTTTCCGCTCCTGCAAAATCAATGTTCAAGAAAGATAGTTATTTTCATAATCAAATATACATAGTTCTAAATAATACACAAATATAGATTCTAATTTTGGAAGATCAGTACCTTTTCCCGGAACATTCCAAACTTGATTAGTAGTATCCCTTTCCCTCGGGCTCGTAAAATCAATGAGTTTATCTGACTCGGGTCTTGTTTAAGAAGTGAAAACGAAAGAGAAAACCCAAAGTTTAGCACATTATCAATCTAGAGAAAAAAAAATTATGTGATTACGACCCCTGATTATAAATCTAATCTCGATTAAATGACTCCGTAAGATTTTAAAATCATTGTAAAAATTATATTATTTTTCACTAACCTCAGACCTTAAGAAAGTTTGGATCGAAGAAATATTTTAGAATCATCAGAACTTCATATACCTTTTCCCAAATCAGTATTATAATTAAGTTAACAACTTAACCTGAATGCGCAAGCCCTAAAGAAATCACAACCTGAAGAGCTTGTTTCCTTCCCAAGAGATTATAATCGCAGCAACAAAACAATGTTCAAAGAAAAATTACATGTTAGATCTCACAGAGCTTAGGATAAAGAAAAGTGGAGAAAGGGAATACGAGAGGTTAAAGAGAGAAAGTGGGGAGGGAGGGGGATATGTACGTGGAGAGAGGGGGATATGTACGTGGGGAGGGAGGGGGATATGTACGTGGAGAGAGACTGGACTTTGAATCTTTCCATACTTAAATAGATTTTCTTTATACATGATAATTATAATATAATAGTAAATAAAGGGAAATAATTTACCACGATTTTTCCACACCTAAGTTGTGTCACGTGGCAATATACCATCTTTTAGCGGCACACCTAAGCTGGTTTTTGCAAAAACTTAGTATTTTGCCTCGCTAGTTATTTTCATGTGGCTAGAAAGGCATTTTTGCCACACTAAGATGGAACTGTAGCAATACAAGCATTTTGCCACATACATTCAAACAGGTGGTGTGTCAATAGACTGCTTTTCTTGTAGTGAGATAATCCATCTCATGAGATTGTCTCTGATTACAGTTATGTCCATGAATCATTACTGGGGGACGCCCCGAAGTTTGAATTGATTCCAGAGAACAAAGAAATCTCTATGGATTGTGAAAGTTCATACGTGTTGATAGAAAGATCCTCCACGCATATTGATGATATATTCGCATATACAGTTGCTCGGGAGATTATAGAGAACGATGATATCGAAGCACGCTCTATTGCAGAATGCCAAAAGAGAGCAGATTGGCCTCAATGGAGAGATGCAATCCGTGCTGAATTAAATTCACGGCAAAAGATAGGTATTTGGTGCGGTAGTGCTAACCCCACCCAGTGTAAAGCTGTAGGACATAAATGGGTATTTGTCGAGAGAGCGTAATGAGAAGAACGAAGTCTTGAGATATAAGGCTCGCCTTGTGGCGCAAGGTTTCTCACAACGCCCGGGATTGATTGAAGAAACGTACTCTCCTGTAATGGACGTCATAACGTTAGTTGCTTAGTCGCTTAGTAGTTTTGGAAGGACTTGAAATGCAACTTATGGATGTGGTTACCAGCATATCTCTATGGGGATCTTGATACGAGATATTCATGAAAGTTCCGGATGGAATTCCATTGCCCAAATCAAGTAACTCTAAACCACGGAGTGCGTTTGCAATTCGATTGAAACGCTCACTTTACGGATTAAAGCAATCCCGGGCGGATGTTTATACCCGTCTAAGTGATTATTTGATTGAGAAGGGATATACAAATAATGAATTGTGCCTGCGTGTTTATAAAGAAAACAAGTTCCGGATTTGCTATTATAGCCGTCTATGTCGCATTTACATGAACATAGTAGTTACTCTTGATGAACTAAGAGAAACCGCAAGCTATTTGAAATCCGAATTTGAGATGAAAGATCTTGGGAAAACTCGAATGTGTCTAGGACTTGAACTAGAACATCGAGCTTGTGGAATATTAATCCACCATCTGCATATGTCCATAAGATACTCGACTCAATTTAATATGGATAAAGTGCACCACCCTGCTTAGCACTCCCGTGGTTGGTCGAACTTTAGATGTACATAAAGATCCATTTCTCCAAAGGAAGATGGCGAAGATGTATTGGGATCTCGAATATCCCTATCTAAGTGCAATAGGCGCATTATTGTACTTATCACAATGTACTCGACCGTATATCTCATTCTCGGTGAATTTGTTAGCTAGATATAGCTCGAAGCGCCAACGCAGCGTCATTGGAATGGTATAAATAATATCTTTAGATACCTAAAGGGAACCATTGACTTGGGTTTGTTTTATCCCTACGAAGACGAAAGGAGAGATGCTAATGTGATTGCGACTCCTTATACTTTGGAACCCCAAATAATGTTTTGGTTGGTTTTGCTGATCCTGGGTACCTCTCAGACCCACAAAAAGGTCGATCACAAATTGGATACGTGTTCACTATCGGGAATACAGCGATATCCTAGAGATCGACCAAGCAAACCTTTGTGGCTACCTCCACGAACCACTCTGAGATCATTGCCCTACATGAGGCGGTTCGTGAGTGTATATGGTTAAGGTCTATCATTACACATATTCGAGGGACATGTGGTTTGAGTTCTACCACTGAAGAGCCAACTTGCATTTACGAAGATCATGCAAATTTGCATCGAATGAGATGAAGCAGGGTATATCAAGGGTGATAATACTGAAACATATATCACCGAAGTTCTTCTACAATCAAGAACAACAATGTCTTCTAAACATTCTGTGTCATTAAAGTAAAATCATGCGAGACTTATTTACTAAGTCATTACCTAAGGCCACATTTGAAAAACATGTGAGAAGTATAGGACTAAAGAGATTGTCCGAACTTCCATGACTCCATGGGACTAAAGGAATTGTCCACTCCCATGACCGTATTAGACTAAAGAAATTGTCATGCATCAGGGGGAGCACCAGATGGTATGTTGAACTCTTTTCCTTCATCGAGGTTACTTTTTCCCACTGGGTTTTGTTACTCGAAAAGGTTTTTAATGAGACAACAATAATACCATAAATGCAAATCATGGAGAGATGTTGACATCGGGGAGAATCTAGTGATGTACTGATGACATCAAAGTGTGTTGTACTCTTTTCCTTCACCGAGGTTACTTTTTCCCATAGGGTTTTGTTACTCGGCAAGGTTTTTAATGAGGCAACAAAAACACAAAAGATACAACTTCGGTTGAGGCTATTCTTCTCCTTACAAGTGTTCAGGTTTTTGTGCGAAATATTTTTCCTGACACGGTTCTACAAAGGAGAAGAGTCCTGACAAGCGACGCCATTTCAGAATCTCAAGTATTTTTCTCCTTTGACCAGTTTTTCATCAAAGGATGTTTTCTGGAAAGGTTTTGAAAAAGCAGTTAGTATGTAATGGTGGTCATCCAAGGGGGAGTGTTGAAGTAACATGTGTATAGAAGTGGATGACCACATACCACACATGTCAAGATGCATGTACCTTTCTCTCAATCACTAAACACATGTAACTCTTTCTCTTCTTCTTCCCAACAAGTGTACTAACACAAGCACTTCTTCTTTTGTATTTAAAGGAACTAAAGGAAATGAAATAGAGTCACTGATTCCCTTGGATTTTGTCTACAACTATCCTCCTTCTCTTTTATGCTTTGTCCCCTCTTTTACATATACTTTGTAAAAAAAAAATATCAAGAGTGTAATCATCTTCTTTGTATGATACATTTTGAGCAATCCTCATATGGAAATCCAAAGCATTGAGTCAAGCCTTATAGAAGGAAAAGGATTTTGTCAACCATTATTGACGGACAAAATTGGTTGTCCTTTTAATTTTACTAAGTTTCGTTTTTTTCCTTCCAATTATACCCCCTCAACCTTAGTTAATAAGGTAACCGTAGTTATTTCTCATATAGGTTTGGAATATGGATAGTTTTCAAGACCTGAATTCTATGTGGGTCCTATATGTGTGTCAGTTGTGTTAAGTATGGCTTGTTTATGTATCAATTGATTTGGGTTTGTTTGGATATGATTAGGTTGAGGATTCTAAGTATGTCTTTGGAGGCAAAGAGATTCACCGTTAAGAGAACTCTTATACTTTCTTCACCGCGTTAGAAGATAACTTCACTTCCATTCTTGATCATATTATAAGAAGGCTTGGTTTGAAGAGTAATCTCCATTGGAAATTTATGCAAAGAAGTGAACTTCTCATCCTCTCTAGAATTTCATCTTAACAAATTCTTGAAAATTTTACAGTGTTCACTCAATTTAGTAATCAGAATTTCTTATACCTTTGTATGTACCTAAGCTCATTTCAAGTCATTATCTTCTGTATGGAGAATCGTTCTGTTTAAATTTTTTTATTATTTTAGATTAGTTTTGTTCCCTTAGTCAATCTAGTATAAACTTCAAATCTTAGGAAAAATCTTAGTCAATCTTAGTAACAATATCCCCCTTGGATATGCGTCTGGAAAAAAAGTTCAGCTCCTAATGTAAGTAAACTTTGCAGTGTTTGCTGAATGTCGAGTCCAATGTGCTAAAAGTGATATGGCTTGTCTAATTATCTCAATAAATTAAGGATTGTTAGACTCCCCCATCAAAAGTATTATGTGAGTTTGCGTCTCCTATTACGGTTACCTTAACTAATTTTATGTTGTTCATACTCATCCTACTCTAGGAAATCATGCAACTGGTTGATTTCTAACCGTTATCATGTCACTTTAGTTAACCTGATTTATTTTCATTTTCAATTTAAAATTCTCATGAATTATATGTTTCACGTTCTTGACCATCTCTAGTTGCAATATCATCTCTCTTTTAGTGTATATTGTGTAGTATGTTTCATTCCTCTTATAAGGAGTATGAATTGTTAGTCTCTACAATTAGTTAAGTTCTGGCAAAAATTACATCTTCAGTTTAGAGGTAGTTTGTATGAGAATGAATAGATAGGAAGCTATCATTCTATATGCCAAATTCCTAATCTTACAGATACTTAAGGTCATGGACCTGACTCTAGTCAGAAAGTGGCTTGTAAACCGCAATGTATTTTCTGTTTATACACTCAACAAGTTTATTGTTCCCAGGTTTTATTTTGATGGTTGCGTTCTGTTGTGTTACTTTTCTATCAAATATTAAATAAAATCTATATTTTGTCTTTAACTTATGTTATTTTTTTATAATGCCAGTGATGCCTCTTATCCTCCAGTGCGTCATTGTAAGCATATGCCCAAATATTATTCGTCTGGGTGTCGATGAAACTGCATCTACCATGGGGACAGTACGGCATGAACCCAATAATGTACAGACGAGACGACCTGAATAAATTTTTGAGGTGTGGGTTACTCATGAACTATGATTTATTGTTACCTGTAGCAGCATTTGTATGTCTAGTCAATTTTGGATTGACCTTGTTGTGTTGTAATCTGAATTTATAATATTATGTGAGAGGTATTTAGTTTTAGTTCATTGATTGATTATGACAATGATGTATATTATAACTTCTGGTGTTCTGAGTATCAACCGACTCCATTACCCATTTTAATTTATATGACCATAATTTTCAATTGCCGATTTTAATTTATACTACCAAAACACAACTGTACCTAAGTTATTTTATACGATCTTTTTACATGGGTTTCCAATTTATTTTATACAACATTCTTAAAGGGATACCCAATAAATTTATACAACCTTCACAAAATGGTACCCAACAAACATTCGATGGAAAACAAACATCATCACTTCGACAAACGTGCTTCCTCTGTATGAGTTAACCCCGCACTACTTCCTTGATACAATTTATGCCTTATTTGATGATCCAACATATCTTAACTTGGAAAACAGAAAGCCAAAAGCTAACACACTACTTTTATTAAAAAACTTTAAATCAACTCCTCCAAGGCTACAACCAACATAGTCGCACCAATACACGCTTAACTTTTAATAGTCGCACCAATACACGCTTAACTTTTAAAACTAAGATAAATAGTAACTGCAGCAGAACAAAATATAGGAAAAAGAAACAACTACCTAGTGTAAAACTCACAATAACTCTATATCAATGTGTAAAAGAAATTCTCTCGAAGTCTGCTCAATGCTTGTTATCGCTGAGATTTTCCCCTTCCAAAATATGTATTGGTGGTTCTTCCACTCTCTTCACGTCCATGCTATCTTGTGTGATTAGAAAGATCGTTGGTATGTCGAAGCTAGTTGGGCAAGTAATTTTTTGTTCTGGAGTTTAGCTAGGACAAAAACTGAAGTTGTAACGCACTCAATGTACATATTAATTTCTATTAGGAAATAGGGCTATTCTTAGCCTAGAATTATAGTTATATTTGGAATACCTTGAGACCCAAGTCGGGTCTTTGTATAAATGTCTTGAGTGTTAATGAGAATGGCAGAGACTTAACCAAAAATTAACATGGCATCACAATCCTGGTTAAAACCCTAAACCTAAAATTTTGTTTCAAGTTCTACATGATGGGAGAAGATATAACAGAACCATCAGGAACCAAAGAAAAGAATGTAGCATATGATTTGCAGAAGAAGAATCTGGTGTACCATCTGGGATCAAGTGATGGTCCAGGTATTATTATTAGTCCAATTTTTTTAAAAAGGAACCAATTATGATGAGTGGGCTAGAGCCATTAGAAGATCGTTGATAGCCAAGAGAAAGTTTGGCTTTGTTGATGGCACCATTAAAGAACCTGCAGATCCTAATCAGTTGGAAGAATTGATTGCAGTCCAATCAATGCTCATTTCCTGGATTAGCAACACACTAGAATCTTCAATCAGATCGACGCTAGGAGATTATGATGATGCAAGTATTCTCTGGAAACACTTAAAGAAAAGATTTTGTGTTGTTAGTGGAACATGAATCATTAACCAAAGCTTCTCCGGGAAGTGATTGCAAAACAAGGAAAAAAAGCTGAGAGTGTAATGTCTATTATGGGAGATTGAAAAAATATGGGATGAGCTGGTGACATATATGAAGATACCACAGTGTGTAAGTGTGGTCTTTGCACTCGCAATATTGCGACTCGAGGTGAGTACTTTGCGAGAAGAAGATTTTCTTCATTATTTTTTGATCGGTTTGGATACTGTGTACAGTTTATTACGTGAATAGTTGTTGGCAAGATAACCCCTACCATCTATCGATGCATCATACCAAATTATTGTGAATTACAACGACTCTGAACAGGTGATGTAGTATTTTTGAAAGAAGTACAAGACAATGTTATGGCATTTAAAGTTGAACCTGATCAGCGAGCAACCACCAATACATATGATCCTGCAAAGTATTGTAAACACTGTAATAGACAAGGATACTCTGATGAGGGATGTTATCAGCTAATTGGATACCCTAAATGGTGGGGAGATAGACCTCGGAGTGGCAGAGGTTATGGAAGAGGAGGCAGGATAGGTGGTAGAGGTAGAGGTGGTTCTGGTTCTGCATATGGAAGAGGTGGTAGAGGACATGGAAGCAACAATCCAGTTCATGCACATAACCTGAATATACCAAAGATCTCAAAGAATCAAAGTGCAGGTGACATATGCAGATGGAACGGGTTTGGTTGGAGTAACAGCGACACAACTTCAGCAAGTACTTGAGTTTTTAAACTCAAACAAATCAAATTTTCACCTACAAGGTAAGAAAAATCATGTTTCCTGGATTGTGGATACAGGGGCTACAAATCATGTTACTTGCAATATTGATGACATGATAGAAGTGAAAGGTATTAAGGCATGTTCCGTTGGCCTGCTAGATGGAAAAATATGCAAACTCTGATAAAATTGGAACTGTGATTCGTCCAGGTGGTTTGAGGATTGATAATGTTCTTTATGTACTACAGAAAACATGTAACTTAATTTCGGTTACACAAATGATCGATGAGTTAGTATGTATTGTGCAATGTACTAACAGTTTATGTCTTATACAAAACCGGTTGACGAGGAAGGTGATTGGAGTGGGTGAGAGACAAGGTGGACTATATATTTTCCGTTGTGTGTCTCTTGTTAAAGTACTTGTTGTTAATGAGAACTCATATAAGCTATGGCATCAAAGAATGGGACATCCATCGGAGAAAGTTTTACAAAAGCTACCAGTTGTGAGTAGGTTATTTCGAAAGAATAATGATGCTTGTGATATTTGCCCACGAGCAAAACATCGTAGAAGTAGTTTTCCCCGTTAGTTTAAGTAAAGCCGAGTTGTATATTTGAGTTAGTTCATCTCGGATTTATGGGGTCCTAACAAGACACCTTCTTCTTGTGGAGCTCATTATTTTCTCGACAATAGTAGATGATTTTTCAAGAGGTGTGTGGATTTATTTGATCAAAAGTAAAACTGAAGTTGAATTGGTATTTCTTAATTTCATTGCTCTTGTGAAACGTCAGTTTGGTAAAGAAATCAAAATTGTTAGAAGTGATAATGGAACAGAATATAATACATTGCGTGGATATTTTAAGACTAACGAGATAGTCTTTGAGACATCATGTGTTAATACACCCCAACAAAATGGGAAACACCAATATATAATGAATGTGGCAAGAGCCTTGAGATTTCAAGCTAATTTATCAATACATTTTTTGGGAGAGTGTGCATTAACTGCAGCATACTTGATTAATCGTACACCAACACCTATTCTTAACAATAAAACTCCATATGAAATTATGTTTGGGAAGTTGCCTCCATATGATCATTTGAAAGTTTTTGGGTGCTTGTGTTATGTGCATAATCAAAGTAGTAAAGTGGATAAGTTTGCAAGCCGAGGAAGGAGATGGTAAAAAGGCATGGCAAGTTTATGATTTAGACACAAAACAATTTTTAGTGTCAAGGGATGTGGAGTTTTATGAACATCAGTTTCCTTATATGATAAGTATTACTGGAAATACCACTGAGATTGTTCCATCAAGTAATGATGTTTGTTGGAGTGATGATGAAGATAGAGAAGAAGAATAGTTGTCTAGAGGTGTTATGGAAACTCATCAAGACAAGCTGCAGCAACAAAGCAGTGATGAATCATTGTCTGAGATTGATTGTGAAACTCAAGAACTGCAAGGAAAAGATCAAGAACAACCTGAGGAGAATGGTGTTAATAGCAATGACACAACAAACAAGGTGTGTGTATGAGAATAATAGTAGTGAGATGGGTAAAGGAAAACGCCGTAAAATTCCTTCCGTGCAGACTCAAGGGTTTTGTGACGCACACCGTACGAGAAAATAGTCCACCTTCCACTCATCCTACACAATCATCAACCTCGTGTACACCTTATCCTTTGACATATTATGTTAGTTGTGATCAAGTTTTTCTCAGCTTCATAGAAAATATCTTGCACTATCACCGCTAAAATGATCCTAAGAGCTTCAAAGAAGCTATGAAGCATCCAGATGGCAAAAAGCCATGGCATAAGAAATAAGAGCTGCGGAGGAACAAGGAACATGGGAATTGGAAGAATTACCACCGGGTAAGAAGGCACTAGGAAGCAAATGGATTTACACAAAACAACGTGATGAAAATGGAAATTTGGTACGTCCGAAAGCAAGAATAGTAATATTTGGGAATCATCAAGTTGAAGGATTGGATTACAATGAGACATCCTCGCACCAAAGGGGAAAAGATGACAAATAGTTCATACTTTTCTAGTCAAGTAGCAATTAAAAATTGGGAAGTGCATCAGATGGATGTGCATAATGCCTTTCTTCATGGATATTTGGAGGAAGAAGTGTATATGAAGATACCACCAGGATTTGCCAAGGGAAATCGTAATATGGTGTGTAGAATGAAGAAATCATTATATGGCCTAAAACAGTTCCCTAGGTGTTGGTTTACAAAACTATCAAGATCTTTGAAGAATTATGGCTTTAAACAGCTTATACTCGGATTATTCTCTCTTTACCATGACAAAGGGAAAGATACAGCCTTAATGTTTTGGTGTATGTTGATGATTTGATTGTAGCAGAAATGATCCGTTGCACTTCATAATTTTAAAACATACTTGGGACAATGCTTCAAGATGAAAGATTTGGGGAAGTTGAAATATTTTCTAGGATTGGTGGTGGCTCGTAATAAACAAGGTTTCTACATATGTCATAGGAAGTATACATTGGATATTATCATGGAAACTGGGTTATTGGGAGCAAAACCTGCAGAGTTTCCAATGGAGACAAATCATCGTCTGGCTTTGGAAAGAGGTAAGATTTTAGATGATGTGGAAAAATATAGAAGATTGGTTGGTCGTTTGATTTATTTGTCAGTCACCATACCAGATCTTGCTTACTCAAAGGCATATCTTGTCACAATTTATGCAACAACCAAGAATAGAGCATTGGGAAGAAGCCCTTCGTGGTTAGATATTTGAAGAAGAATCCTGACAAGGAATTCTATTGCGCTCTGATAGTAGTCTCAAAGTTTAAAAGGATGGTGTGACTCAGATTGGGCAAGTTTTCCATTAACTAGACATTCATTGACAGGATGGTTTGTTCTTCTCGGGTTTTCACCTGTTTCTTGAAAGACTAAGAAGCAACATACGGTTTCTCGGTCCTCGGCTGAAGCAGAATACAGATCTATGGCGGCAGTTACATGTGAATTAAAGTGGTTGAAACAATTACTTGGTGATTTAGGAGTTCATCATACACATGGGATGAATCTCTTTTGTGATAGTCAATCAACATTATATTTTGCTCAGAATCCAGTATTCATGAACGAACAAAATATATAGAAGTGGACTGTCATTTTGTCAGAGATTCTATAATAAGGAAGATTATATCACCCTCTTACACTCCTACAACAGTGTAATTGGCAGATATCTTTAAAAAATCCTTAGGGAAAGCTCAGTTTAAGTTTCTTTTGTCCAAGATGGGCATTTGTGACCTCCATGCTCCATCTTGAGGGAGGGTATTAAGAAATAGGGCTATTCTTAGCCTATAATTATAGTTATATTTGGAATACCTTGAGACCCAAGTCGGGTCTTTGTATAAATATCTTGAGTTTTAATTTCTTTTTTCTTTTCATTACATCATATTGAAACATGCCGAATCAGAACAAGATGGGTCTCCAACTTGAAGTGAAACACATAAGTTTGGATGCCTAAAACTCCATTTTCTAAAGATATATGAACACCCGTAGTAATAAAGTGTAAGGTTATGCGGTAATATACTTGGAAGAGTATATAAGCGTGTCTGCCATTAACGTGATACAACCAGAGTACCTTTCCATTTCACCGAGAATAGCATTGTGATCAAGTAGCGTGCAGCACATATTGATAGATGCATTTGAAGGAACATCATGGATCATGTATGTTGGATCTGCCCAATAATAAGTGCACTGCCAAAGATTCACAATAATTTAAATGCTAGAGCAGGAAGAAAAAAGTCAAGTAGACATGAGAATAACCTATATACTTGAGAACTTTGTTTCCTGGAGCATCATATTCTTTTATTTAGCAAGAACGTCATGTGCTCCCCCTTTAGCCGTCACAATACCATATGTACCTTTTCTTTTAGACATCTTGTAATATATTCAAAGAGTCTCCCAGGGTCCTTCAAGATAAAAAAAAAAGGTGACTTTGGAATCAAGCAACACTCTACATCTCGGCTGGAAAGAGTATTGCATTTAACCATGCATCCGATGTCCAACTAAATTACAAGACCAAGATATGGTACCAAAATTAAACTTGAACATTTATAGATGAAGTTCCACCCATTTACGCACAGTTTACACATTAATGGTTCATGCAATGAATTAATTCAATAAATGACTCGATTAAATCCAACTAAAATTCTTTATTTTTAACAAATTATCGAAGACTTCATGTGCATTTACACATTCAACATAAAACACAAAATTGAATCTTAAATTCAAATGAATATACCTCGGTAAATTCAGATTATTCCAGCAAATCACTATTACAACAAACTCATCTCTTTACATAATGAAACAACTTATAGAAATGAAAGTAAAGAAAAAGAGATTATAAGAAAAAAGATTGAACATTACAAGAAATAATTTAGGATAATGTATCCTTACCATACCTTAACGTTGACAGCATCAGCCTTACTGAAATAGATATATGAGCTATAATAATCTCCTCAATTGGTGATTCATAGCATGAATCATTGATCACGAAAAAAAATGAGTAACAGAGGAGAAGAGCTTTATCAACTGGTATGGATTATTTATTTCACCTATGCGCTGTTTGGTTAGGTTAACCACTTAAGGGATTAGAACCTCATGTCAACAGATTCTCTACCAACCATTTGACTCTATCCGTCAACTTACCTTGATTGAGACCTTGTCCTTCTGTGAGGGAAACCAGAAACCTTTGGATTTCCATGAGGATTGCTGATACATTTTCCTTTTGAATAATTTTTATAATAATTATGGATAGAAAAACAAACTAACAAAACGCACAAATTCATTGGTCCCAATTTGGTGTCGGATTAACCAAAAAAATCAAGTTGATTACAAGCATTTTATTATAATCTTTTTCTTTTCTAACATCTAAGCGAATACCATCGAATTTACTTGATTTTGAGTTTGTACTTTGGTTTCTAATGGTTCAAACATATTTAAAAATAAATAATAAATTTACTTAAAATTTTATCACCATGATATATTTCTAACTATTTGATATATTGTTTTTTGTGTAAATTGGTAGCTTGTGAACCTCGGTGGTGTACGTAACGGTTCATTTTTGTCCAACAAATTAACTAATATTTTATTCTATTAAATCAACTAAAATTCATATATTGAGATTGTCGTAGTAATATAATATAAGTTATGAAAAACTTGTCGGAGTATTTCATAAGTTAATATTTTACTAATTCAAATACACCAATTCTCACTAAAAAAAATCATATTATATTCTCAACATGAATCAACCAAAGTCTGGAAATCTACAAATAAAAATTGCAACTTATAATTAGGCGATGGATTTGTATACCTCTAATTAAATTTTCCAACTGGTATCATGCAATACTATTGTAAAGTTATTAGGTAATAATAATACGAACAACTTGAATTTGAAACTCGTTAACATCGAATTCTTTATCAACAATATGAGAATATCTAATTGTCAATTATATGAATTGTTATTTATTTATTTTCGGTAAACTAGACATATGAATTATGGTTAAAAATCATCACTGTTGCAGTACATGGGATAACATCTCCGTATCACCATGACTCATCAAAAAAACATAAATATCCTTGTTGGACACTCCATCTATATTGATCAAAATTATAGGAATCACAGATTCCTTATAATAATCTTTTGTAAAAGAAAATATCAATAGTGTACTGAGTAATTCGTATGATAAAAATAAACTAGTGAGATACACAAAGTTCATAGGTCTCAATTTGGTGTTGGATTAATAACCAGAGAATCAAATTACTTTTAAGCATTTAATTATAATCTATTTGATTTTGAATTTATATCTTGGTTTCCATTGACTCGAACATATTTAGAAAATAATAATAAATGCTGTTTAATACTCCACCAAAAAGATTAACATTCTTGTAATAATCACCACAATTCACACGTTATTGATATCCCTATTAAACGAACCCTAACACTCGGTCACAAATCAAATTCAACGGATATACGATTAGTTTCCTAGTTTACCTATGCTTTAATCTGTCTTTTACAAGGGTAAACATGTCGTTTTAACATCCGGCGTTTTTTATTCAAGTGCTTAAATACTCATTCTCATTCTCACTTCAAGGAAAAAAATTATTCAGGAAGAAAAAATAGAGTAATCCTCCTAAACTAGGGTTTCTTCGGATTTTATTCGAGCCTCTAGAATATCCAAGGACTAAGAGAGTGAGATTTTGAGTTGCAAAAAGAAAACTGAAAGGCCATATTTCTGAATCCCGAAAAAATTTCATTTTCTTGTGTAAGATTTTTACCATTCGCTTAAGTCAGTTTCTTTTTCATTTCATTTCACTTTTTCTCGTTTTTTCTTCTTCCATTTTTTCTTTAGTATCTGCAGTCTGCTCAGACTGCAACGGATTATCAAGGAAGATCCACGGATCACTAGATGTATCCTTATGTCCCTCTCTCTATCTATCTAAAAATTTATCTATCTAAAAATTGTAACTGTGACTGTAATAATCAATAGTTTTAATCATTTCTTCTTTTTCTCCTTTTCTCTGTTTTATTTGTGAGAAAATTAAAACTGTAACGAAATAAGATAAAGTTTAATTATGTCAGGGATTTCCACAAAAAAAAAACAGTAGACATACAATTTATTTAATCAGTAATAATCTGTTAGAATTTTTATTGCAGTAGAGAGAGGCAAAGGTTAGGGTTAGGGGATCACTAGAAGTCTAAAAAGCTTACAAATTGATGAAGGAAACCAAAATAGTAGAGTAAGAGAGAAAAAGGTTTTTAGGTTTAGAACCTAACTAAAGAGTAATCACACTAGCAAGCTGTTCTACCTCAATTCCTTCTTTTCCTTCTGTCAATATGCACAGATTTCCCCACAAGGAGAAACTAGTAGTGAGAAGTTTCATAATATTAATGGTGATCTAAAGGGTTTACTTTTTAAATCTGTGTGTTACATCTAGAGATAGTAAGAGAGACGGATAGAGGACGAAGAGGAACGCGTTCATAGTTTTTTTTTCTACCTCAACTCCTCCAAAAATATATATATATTATGCCTACTGGTGTCATTTATGTACTCAAAACCTGACCATTTTGTCTGTCTTTGATTTTTTTCCCCCTGTAAATGTTTACTGATCCGTTTTTTTTTTTTTTTTTTTTTTTTGCAGGAAACTAGCATTATGGATGGACATGGAACGGGAGATAGGCTATGGTACAATCTGGATGAATATGAAACTGGATCTGGTAGCGATGATATAGATGGTGCTAATTCTGATGAGCAAGTTACCAAGAAACCTTCTCCTAAGAAACGTAAATATTGTCGTCATACTCCTGAGCAGATTCAAGAGCTGGAAGCGTATGTTTTTTTTCTTCACGTCTCCTTTAGCTTTTAATTCATGAAATGATGATGAATAATTTTGTGATGATATGGGGTTTCTTTTTATTTCTTAGATTCTTCAAGCACAACTCACATCCGTCTCCTGAACAGAGAATTGAACTGAGTAACAGATTAAGCTTGAAACCTGAACAAGTAAAGTTCTGGTTTCAGAATCGGCGTACCCATATGAAAGTATGTGTTTGATTATTATTTGTTTTCTTTTTTCTGTATTTTCGATAGTGAGAAAAGCATGGCGTTTTAATAATGTTGGGTTGTTTTGATAGAATCAAATCGAACACAATGAGACTTTGATGCTTAGGCAAGAGCATGATAAACTTAGAGCAGAGAACATCAATTATAGGGAAGCTATCAGAGATGCGATCTGCAAGAACTGCAGAGGTAAAGCGGTGCTTGGCGAGGTTTCTTTAGCAGAAGGAAATCTCTGGATTGAAAATGCTCGCCTCAAGGAAGAGTTAAACCGAGTTTGTGCAATTTCCAGTAAATCCTTGGGCCGGCCTGTTTCTTCTTTTTGTGATCCGTTGCATCCTTCAATGCAAATAAGTGCAGGGTCGGACCCTGGTGCTGAAATTAATGGATTTGGTGGTATGAATCAAGATGTGAATGGTGTAAATCCGAACCTTCTGATGGGAGACAACAATCATCAATTTCCTGAAGGTGGGATGTCAGGTGGGATGCCATCCATGCCGGTTCTGCCTCATCAACAACAACTTATGTCAAATGTTGATAGATCAGATCAGAATTCTATGCAATTAAATCTTGCAGAGTTCGCGACCAAAGAATTGTTTCTAATGGCTCAGACAAATGAGCCTCTATGGATCCCATCTGGTTTGGATGGAGGTAGAGAAACGTTTAATGATGATGAATACGTGAGGATGTTCATGCCTGGCGTTGGAGCAAACTCTGATGGAGTAGTCACCGAAGCAACTAGAGAAACTGGTTTGGTTATCATCAACACCGTGGAATTCTTGGAAACATTAATGGATGCGGTAAGAAGTTTAATCGATGTTCAAACAAACACGAAATTTCCTTCAATTGTTAGTTAATTGGCTCTTTTACTTAAGATTCTCGTTTATCTGCTTTCACTTATGTAGAAACGATATATGGATATGTTTCCTTCCGTGATTGCCACATGTAGCATCACCAATGTGATCTCTAGTGGCCTAGGTGGAACACCAAATGGTGCACTTCAGCTGGTAATTATCCTCTAATCAATTTTCTCTTTTGAGTTTCTTGTCAGGTTTATCTTTCCATTAAACACCAATGTTATTCCAATTAAACTAATAACAGTATCTAATCTCGTAAACAATTTCCTGTATACAGATGTACGCAGAATTTCGATTACTTTCAACACTAGTCCCGGTTCGCAAGGTCAATTTTCTTCGTTACTGTAAGCAACATGCCGAAGGAGTATGGTCTGTGGTCGATGTATCTGTACATGCAGACCAAGAAACTTCGGACTCTTCTATATATTGGAGTAGAAGACTTCCTTCTGGCTGCGTAGTTCAACCTATGCCAAATGGGTACTCTAAGGTATAAACACAACGAAATCTTGAATTTTTTATTATATATTCCATACATTTATAGACATATCTCCGAAAAAATCCAACTTCCATGTATAAACTGAGTCTCATGCTATTCTTCCACTTTTTCACTTTAATGGTGGTGGTTAGTTAAGCCATGTTGATTGTAGTTTAGTTCAGAGACATTTGCAAACATGAGGCAAGCTTAAAATCATAAGCATATATTACATTTCCCCAAGCTTTGATAAGGAAAAAGCTCAAGCTATGCTGTCAAAGGCGAGAGAGGTGCCTGTCCTGGTGTCTTATCTAGCCTCACGCATCACACAACATACAGCTCAAGCATTGAAGTGTTCTGTTTGCTGTAGTAGTCATTTTATCTCACTAGTCACTTCTCTCATGAATGAATATGAAATCTCTTGAACAACTCCCAACTGTCTTCAAGATCCTGACCTTCCTTCAATTCTCAACAATAATGTGGCTCTGACCTTATGCATTTTGAAATGTGTATACAGGTTACGTGGGTTGAACATACAGAGTATCAGGAAAACATGATTCATCATCTGTATAAACCATTGATTCATTCTGGGTTGGGTTTTGGTGCGCCCAAGTGGATTGCAACATTACAACGTCAATGTGAATGCAATATGCCAATCAGAGATCAGCCTGGTAACTTATGATGTTTTCCTTTCACACTACTTCTCTGGATTTACCCTTTGATCAAACAGTTACGCGTTTATGGTTCTGATTTGTTGTTTATGTTTCAAGTAGAAATTACTCAACCTGGAATGAAAAATATGTTGAAGCTGGCACAACGGATGACTCAAAATTTCTGTGATGGAGTTTGCCCATCCAGTGTGCATGGGTGGAACAGACTTAATTCCACTGGAAATGTTGATGCGGATGTCAGACTTATGACCCGAACCAGCATTAATGATCGAGGTATACCAGCTGGTGTTGTTCTGAATGCTGCGACATCGGTTTGGCTTCCTATTTCGCAAGAAGAACTATTCGATTACTTGCGGGATGAAGAATCACGGAGCGAATGGGACGTACTATCTACAGGGGGGGGCTCAGTGCTACAAGTGTCCCACATTTCTAAGGGCCAAGATCCTGGGAATTGCATCTCTCTTCTACGTGCTGAGGTGAGTTTTACTTCCTACATTTTCTATATTTCATTTTCTATTTCATTTACTTGTTGTCGTTAGGTTTTGCTTACCCTCAAAGGAGATAATGAAACTGTGTGTAGCAAACACGTTTCTATTTTGAGGCCGTGTTTGCATCAGATACAGCAGACATATACCAGATACGCGTTTGATATTTGGATATGCGCGTCTCTGCAGCAGACATATATCAGACTCAAGATTATAGCATATACATGCATTATTTATTTTTTTGTAGTGGTAAAAGAAGAAGGATTTACATATCATTATGTCAAGAATTACTACACCTGAACTTTATTTTCTTTTGTCGTTTTCCTTAACCTCAACCACCGACTCAAAACTTTGCCATCTAGGAAACTGACATTTGTAAAATAGTAGCATTTTAGAGAAAAAATATTATAATATATATTTTGACTAGTATATACTTGAATATACCGATGCAGGCGGTGAATGGAAACCACGGTAGTATGTTTATATTTCAAGAGACATGCACAGACGCATCAGGTTCGCTTGTGGTGTATGCAGCAGTTGATCTGCTACCAATGAATGATCTTCTGATGGGTGGTGGTGATTCGGCTTATATTCGGTTGCTTCCTTGTGGATTTTCTATCGTACCTGATGGTGACTCACGTCCTTCTTCTTTGTCTAACCGTGCTTGTGCTGATCGCCCAAATAGCAGCAACAGCAATGACGGAAATGATGGTAGCTGTGGATCGACCATGCGACAGTTGACTAGTGATGCTAGTCTTGGCAGCCGCGGATCTCTATTGACCGCGTCTTTTCAGATTTTGGTCAGTAGTTCGCCAACAGGGGAACCTACTGTGGAATTGGTGGAGTACCTGAGTAGCCTCATATCTAACACCTTAGAAAAGATCAAGGCGGCTCTGGAATGCTAAAAGTGGATCTCATTACTAAAACTGGTTAGAGTTTTGTCTTATAACAAATCTTATGACACAGTTTAATTTGTTGTTCACTGTATAATAAGCAGTGATGAATACTTAATTTATAGAGAAGATTTCAATAAATTTACAATGAAGAATAACTTCAATCTAGGAAAGAAATATATAATTACATCAATCATTCTCGGTCGCTCTTAATTACAAATTATACTAATTGATAAGAAAATAAGGAAAGGAAAATAAACTTAAAAGCTAAATAAGGAAGCATATCAATACTTGAATATTTCCAATACTCCCCCTCAAGTTGGCGTGGGAGAAGGAAGGTTGACCACACTTAACTTGGAATTTAGTCGACGATGTACTTTTGCGCGTTGATGAATGGAGCGAACATAGCTAGGTGCGATCAATTTTGATATTATTTTTTCTCGGATGAAGTGGCAATCCAATTCAATATGTTTAGTTCATTCATGGAAGACTGGATTTTCGGCAATGTGGATTGCAGCTTGATTGTCACAAAAAATAGGAATTGGTTATGAATGAGGTATATCAAGATCATTTAGGATATACTTTAACCATTGAAATTCACATGTAAGTGTGGCAAGAGCACGATATTCCGCTTCGGCAGAAGAGCGGGAAACTGTTGCTTGTTTCTTGGTTTTCCAAGAAATAGGACTACCACCAAGCATAGTAAAATAGCATGTAGTGGATCTTCAAGATGTTGGGCATCCAGCCCAACCAGAGTCGCAATACCCACTTAAATGAAGGGTACTGATAGATGATAGGAAAAGGCCTTTCCTTTGCAATAGTAGGAATTACCAATAGGTACTAAATAAATGGGCTGAGTTAGTGGCAGGTCCATCCATTAAGAAAGAACTGTTTTTTGGGGACTACTCAAAAATGGTGGGGGACTACTCTCCATTTTTTTGGGTGGATATTAGAAGTAATAATGAGTCACCCCTTATCTAAGTTTTTTTAATACCAAACTTGCCCTTGATAATTAAATTAGTGTAATAATTAGCGAGTTAATTAATGATTAGTGGGATTAAATTGGCTTATTGAGGGATTAGTGAGGGAGTAGATGGCGGTGGTGGTGATTTGAGGTGGTCGGTGATGGTGGTGGTGGTGATTTTGTTTAACCGCCACCTCTATATATAACTCCCTCTCATCTACTCCCATCACCACCGACCACCACCACCATCGACCACCTCAAAGAAGAATTATTGAGAGGGAGTAGATGAAGATGAAGGTGATAATGAAAATGAGGGTTTTGGAAGAAAAAAAGTTAAGATCTTTTTCTTTAAGAGCCACAACAAGAGTATGATGTTTTGGGTACTCATGGAAATTTCAAGCTTAGTTAACGGTGCTTGAATTGGCTAAAACATTCCTAAAAATGAACAATTTACAAATTAATTTTGGTTTGGTTAAAAAATTTCGGCTACGAAATTTGGAGAACGGGTAGCCGAACTCATCTGCAAGTGTAGTTCGACTAATATTTCTGAAAACACAGGTAGTCGAACTCATCTTTAATGGAGTTTTTTCTTTCAAAGAAAAGTTCGGTTAGGAGAAGAAAACTGCGACGTACCCGAACTAGGAGTTCGTCTAGGAAAAAAATTGCGACGTAACCGAACTCAATATGCGGTGTTACCGAACTTTTTGCGAAGTAACCAAACTATGAGTTCCTGCTTTGACCTTATTTTTTTCGACGTAATCGAATTTTTTCTCCAAAACAAAACCTCCATTAAAATTGAGTTCTCATTAGTTCGACAAAGTTTTTCACATAATTCCTAGCCAAACTTCTCTCTCTCAGAATCTCCATTTTCAACTCATTTTGATGATTACTTTCATTTTTCAAATCGGAAACGTATGAAAAGTAATGGGTTTGTTATAATTTTGATTTTGATTTTGTTTTGTTAATGATTTAAATTAAGCTTTATATAGAGGTATGTGGTGGTAATTTGAGGTGGTGGTGGTGGTGGTGAGAGCGGCGGTGATGGTAGGGAGGTGGTTATATATATATATATATAGGTGGTGGTGATGGGAGGAGGTGATTATATATATATATATAGGTGAAGTGTAGGTTAGTCATTTCTACACTTTAGGACACCCCTTATAAGTATAGGGTAGACATTTCTATCACAAAGTAGTCCCCCACCGTTTTTGAGTAGTCCCCAAGAAAAGGTTCTTAAGAAAGTCTAGTCGGAGGTCCATTTTTTTTTTCAAATTTTATGATTTTGGACCCAAATATTTATCCAGGGGTCCATCCACACGTGTGTTGAACAAGTAAAATCTTCAAAAGACCCTTAATATATAAGAAATAAGAATACTGAAACCAGCTTCCAATTCATTTTTTCATATTCATTTTTTTCATTTCGTTTCTGCTTTCTACTGTAAGAAAGAGCTCGCGATGACGATGAAGATTTTTGATCGATTGATCGGTTCTGCATGCAATATTCTCCGCTTAGATTTAATTCTCTTTATCTCCTCGATTGATTATTTCTAACACACAAAAAATGGTGAGATTCATATTTTAGACCTTTTTATTTTTTATTTAGGATTTTGATATTTTATCACTAATTAAGTTTTTCTCTAATCTCTTACAATAGATTTTGGTAGATTCTTACTGAAACTGGAGTGATTTATTGGATTAGATCTACTAATTTCATATTGGAAGTATAGATCTAGTTTAGGATGTTTGGTTGTGGTTCCGTGAATTGGTTCCATATATATTGATAATCTGTTTGGTTTGGTAATGGATTAGGTCTATTGAGCTTCATGTTGGATTTTATTTTGACGATTGAAACATTTTAAAATTGTTTACAATATTTAGTAACAGCAGTCACATTGAGTTTATTTGAAGATGATTTGTTGTAGTTATAGGCTTAAAAAGCTTATCAGGGATGTTAATTATTGATGTACAAAGAATAAATTGAGTGCATATTTGATGTACTGTCCATTAACCGAGTGCATATTTATGTACGGTGAAACATGATAATGCAATTTATTGTGTTCATTAAGCTTTGTTAGTTGATATAGCTTTCTAGTGATAAGGAGTTAGCACTGTCTTTGGTTCTTTAATAAAACCACTATTGATATTTGAAACTTTGGAAATGCTGGAAATCAGAAATTAATTCTTTCTACCCTGCCACCTAATTGTTTCACTAATTAAGTGCATATTTAATCATGTTTTATGTTCATTTTGTTACTGGATTTGATCATTTTAGTTTCATATTATTGGTTTTAGGTTTGGTTCTGAGATGATAGTACAATGGATGGGTGGATCAGGAAGGAAAGTTAGAAATGGGTTTGGTTTCTATAGGTGAAGATTCAAACTAGCTTTTCATGGGATTTTTTTTCTTCATGTGGAATTATAGGTGTTATATTATGATGGGTTTTAATCAGAGTTGTGATTATTAATGTGGCATTTTTTTTTCCCCCGGAATCATCAATTTTTTTTTTTACTTTTTAATTACTTGCAGTTTATATTTGTGTCTGAGCCGACAGTACATATATGTTGTACTGACAAAAAACTCTGGTTTAATTTGGAGAATATGATCTGAGAGTGCATATATGCTTCACTAAGAAAATCACAGTGCATATATGCTGCACTGTGGAAATCTCGGTGCATAAACAACATATTCTGAGAAAATCAGTTTCAGTGTCCTGTAAAAATGAATTTTTTTTATAGAATATCCGTAGTGTCAAGTTTTCGGAAATAATTTTTCTATAGAGGGAATTGTTTGGGAGCTTTGATGTTCATATCTTTTCATATTCTAGGAGTACCCTTTTATATACTGTCAGTTTCCTATAGTGCCTTCTTTATGTACTCATTTTTTTGAAGTTCATTTTTTATGTATTGTTCGGTGTGTACTAATCTTTTATTTTATCTTGCTATGAGGACAGGAAGTTTCCGGCAATTATTTGAGGATACAAGACCCGTTCTACGTTATGTCAATATATTACTAACAAATTGTAATTGCCCTTCATTTATTTGAGCACAAAAGATCGCATCCCCGAGAAGAGAATTGGCAAACCCAATGGGCATGTGTTGACACTTAGCTTTCAAATGTATGGTTGTGTCATCCAAAAGGTAATATTGGTTTTCTATTCAAATATTGAAGTCTTTACATTTGGTTTTACCTTTGAGTATATGGTCTAAGTCTAAAAGTGTTAAATGACACATGTGGTAAGTTGTTGATTTGGCCTAGCAGACTAAAATACATTCAATACACATGCGCTTGATTTCCATATCATGTGTTTTATATGTGATCAAAATAGGAACCATGTCATTCAGATGTTTATCAAATGCATTCCGGTGCTATTCAATATGAGTGTAGCCAACATGTACTGACAGTGAAAGGAATAACTGCCTTTCTTTGTATCCATAGGTTGTCTTGTATAAACGATACCAATACCATTACTACGAAATATTGTAACTTGGACCGCATTTTACGAAATGGAGGACTAATAATTATGATAGTACGTGAATGACGCACTCTGGAAAAATTAATGTATATTTGTTCCCATTGTATCTGCCACTGACTACTTCATTATCTTCCAAATTATGATATGGTACTGCTTGATTGCGTAAATGGTTTCTGAAATGCATGCTAATTTTGCTGGAATTCAGGTCCATCAATGAGAGCTAAGAAACGAATTTCGTAGCTGTAATATGAATTAACTTTATACTTTGTTGTATGTATGTATGCTTTATGAGGTTGAAGATGTTTCTGATGTTGCATGTTTTCTTTCTTGGCAGGTATGGAAAGATAATCCCAGTAGTTCCTGCACATATGCCTTCTACCTAGATATGAAAATGCGGCGGCGCAGACTCAATGTGTACTAAAATTTTATTTGGCGTAGCCTTCATACACAGTTCGTTTAGCATTACAATATTTTAGAAATTTGATTAGCGAAGCAGTAGTCATTTACAGTAAAGAGTAATGTAATGGAATACTAGGTTTAACCTTGTGTATATGCTAATGCCAATGCTGTCATAATTCCAAACCTTGTTAGCTTATATTCGATGGTCACAAAGTGTATAACGCCGCACCGCTTGAGAAGTCTGTGTATATATGATGTCTTTTAAAAGTCATAGTGTATATATGATGTACCGAAAAAGTCGATGTATATATGCTCTAATAATAACAAAATCACTTGTATATGTGCTGCTTCGCGAAAAGTGTTGTTTTGTTGACATCCACTAACAGCTTCAATCTAGTGTTTTACTTGCTATACGAGCATTTAATGAACCACACAATGTCACGACAACATTGAATATGAATCCTAAGAACCACACAATGTGGTGACAACATTGAATATAAATCCTAAGAAATATCGAATTTTGAAAAACTATTGAATAAGTAGATTGGAAACCCAAAGCTGCATCGGACTTGTAGTGGTATTTAATGCCGCAAAGGGTTCACTCCTAGTATTGTTGTTACAATCCCTAGTATACGTTATGTTATCATTGTTCGTCTTACAAGTTCCAATTGTGTGGAGATAATTTCTACCATCCGAGCTCTTAACGTGTTTCATCTTACTCTATTTTGATTTCTTTCTGTCTTTGGTTCCAAAATGTTCCATTATGGCCGATTTTTGCGAGGATTACATACTGCCCTCAATCCAAGTAGAAAAAATGTATTAGTGGAAGAATAATACATTACTCTATTTAGTAGTTAATGATGTTGTTTAAGGTTCGGATAGTGTGTGGGGATCGTTTTGAGGTGTATCTTAATAAATCCTAGCAATGGCTTGTGTAATATGTATACCTTTTGGTTCTGTATTATGTGTAACTACTCTTGTTATACATAATTACTAAATATATCCAAGATATTAAGATGCATGCCTTTGGATTTTTTATGCATTTTCTGGCTTCTTAAACTTGCTAGTCGCAAACTAGTATTTGTATCCGATCTTGAAGTATGTCTCCTTGTGTCTGTTGTGAATTTGTAAGCAGTGCAGCGGGTATATATGCTGCAATAATAACAAAATCAGTAACTACTAAATAGATTGAAAAGTCAGTGTATATATGCTGCAATAATAACAAAATCACGGTGTATATGTGCTGCACTGCAGAAAAGTCAGTGTTTTCTGTTGACATCCACTAACAGTTTCAATCTAGTGTTTTACTGCTATACGAGCATTTAATGAACTACACAATGTCGCTGACAACATTGAATATGAATCCTAAGAACCACACAATGTGGCTGACAACATTGAATATGAATCCTAAGAAATATCAGAATTTTGAAAAACTATTGAATAAGTAGATTGAAACCCAAGCTGCATCGGACTTGTAGTGGTCTCTAATGCCGCAAAGGGTTCACTCCTAGTATTGTTGTTACAATCCCTAATATACGTTATGTTATCATTGTTCGTCTTACAAGTTTCAATTGTGTGGAGGTAATTTCTACCATCCGAGCTCTTAACGTGTTTCATCTTACTCTATTTTGATTTCTTTCTTTGTCTTTGGTTCCAAAATGTTCTCCTGCCAACTGATTTTAGGACTACATCCGCCTCAATCCAAGTAGAAAAAAATGTATTAGTGGAAGAATAATACATTACTCTATTTAGTAGTTACTGATATCGTTTAAGGTTCGGATAGTGTGTGGGGATCGTTTTAGAGGGTGTATCTTAATAAATCCTAGCAATGGCTTGTGTAATATGTATACCTTTTGGTTCTGTATTATGTGTAACTACTCTTGTTATACATAATTACTAAATATATCCAAGATATTAAGATGCATGTCCTTGGATTTTTTATGCATTTTCTGGCTTCTTAAACTTGCTAGTCGCAAACTAGTATTTGTATCCAGTCTTGAAGTATGTCTCCTTGTGTCTTTGTGAATTTATGGCAGGTCAAATTATATACTTGAATTTGTAAGCGGCGCATCAGATATGTACTCAAATATGTAACCAGTGCAGCGGATATGTACTCGAATCTGTAAGCGGTACAACGAATATGTACTTGCAAATTTTGAGTGCAGATATCACTCACCAAAGAATTTTAGTGCAGATTTTCGAAAATCCCTTTTTGCGAGTGCATTTTTACGAGCGAAATCAAAGTAGTACAACAAATACATGCTGAACATTTCTAAAGTATAACAACAATATGTACTGAACGGACACTACAATTCATTTCTTCGGTATAATAATATATACTGAACCAACACTACATTTAAACATACATTATTGGATTTAATGTCAAAACCAATTAAAATGACCTAGAAATCTGTTCTGGTGCAACTAATCTTTATTTACACAGTATAATATATATGTAGACAGTTGGTTATACCAAAATTTTGAGTGCAGAATTTATGTACTCACTCTGGAACGGTAAAAAAATCCTAATTCCTAAACCAAAAAATTGAGTGCAGCATATATGTACTCACTCTAAAGTCTAAACCGGCAAAAAATTCCTAAACCAAAAATTTGAGTGCAGGACTTATGTACTCACTGTAAACCCAATAAAATATGTGCAGCATTTATGTACTTACCGATGTTAATCTACAATTGTATGCCAAATCAACTAAGATGAGCATAATAAAGAAAGTAATTAGTCTTTTGATCAAAAATACATAGAAAATGCATTCAAACCACACCCCCACCATGAAAAATCAAGGTGACAACATTTCACCTCCTTCTCACAATATAAACAAATCAATTATATGTCATCTTCATACACAAAATTCAATTTGATCAACCTTCCAAAAATTTCTTCCCACAAACAATTGAAACATTGGTAGATGAAACACTTGCTGTCATCACTCTCGATCGTCCTAAAACTCTTAGTGGCATGAATCTAGGTTTTCGATTGCATGTTATTCTTGAATTAGATATAATATATTATTTATACATCGAATTGAGATAAAAGAGATTGAAAACACCCATTCTGGTTTGCCGTATTTGGTGATAATCAATCCACGGATCTCCACCGCCACCATGGTCACATACAACGGTAAGGACGAAATACAAACAGAATCGAAAACGAAACAAAATGTTTCAGAAAGAGAAGTCACGAATTTTAGTTTTATTATTCCCGCACGTGCTAAGGCCGGGGGCAACCCGAGTAATTGGATGCATATTAAATATTTATGGACCTCCGTGATAACTATAATTTCCATTAGGACTGTCATAACTAGTTATTTGGGCCTCGGACCAAATGACAAATTTTCCTTTGCAATAATACTTTTTAGATAACGAAGGATGCGATTTGAGGCATCCATATGAGTTGTGTGAGGGTTACTCATAAATTGACTCAGCGTATTAATAGCATATGCGATATCTGGTCTTGTTACAGTGAGACATAATAATCGACCAATGAGGCGGCGAAAGAGAGTTGGATCGGACATAGGTTGACCATCATCAGGTTTTAGTCGAAGTTGTTGTCCCATAGGGAAATCAGAAGTGCGAGCCCCTGTCAAGCCCGCATCTTTTAAGATATCACGAATATATTTTCGTTGGCATAAAAATATACCTTGATTTGAATGAGATACTTAATTTCCTAGAAAGTATTGAAGTTTACCAAGATCTTTAATTGAAAAATATTTTTCCAAACAATTCTTGAGATTGGAAATGGATGTTTCGTCATTCCCGGTGATAATTTTGTCATCCACATAAACGAGAACAAAAAGATAAACTGAACCCTTTTTATATGTAAAAAGACTGTAATCAGCGATGGATTGAATAAAACCCTCTTGTATAAGAATCTTAGAGAATTTTGAGAACCACTGCTTTAGAAGCTTCGCTTTAAGGACGTATAGAGATTTATTTAATTTTCAAACAATTCTCCCCTTACGGGAAAATCCGGGTGGTAATTTCATATAAATTACTTCTTCAAGATCACCTTGAAGAAAGCATTATTTACGTCTAATTGATAAAGTGACCAACCTTTACAAACTTCAATAGAAAGAAGAAGAACGATTCGAGTTTCGAATCAAAGCGGTTAAAGTATCATGATAATTAATGCATTCGATTTGAGTGTATCCCTTTAGCTTCTACAAGTCGATATTCGTAGCGTTCAATAGACCCACCTGCCCGGTATTTGATTTTATAGACCCACTTACAACATATTGGTGGTTTACCATGAGGTAAAGAGGTGCGGAGTCCATGTATTATTTGCTTGCCAACAAATTTCCATTTTCATTGAATTACGCCATTTCGGATCTTTCATGGCTTGAGTAAAGGAAGTGGGTTGATCTGTTGAATTAAGAACCGATCGAGGACAAAAAAACTTGATGAGATTGAGAAAATTGTTCAAGTGAAAGAAAATTAACCATTGGATATGGTGTTGAAGAAATACTAGAACAATGATAATTCTCGAACCATTTAAGTGGTTGAGGATGTCGACATGGTCTTTCCAAATTTACAGAATTATTTAGAGAGAGTGAAGTAAGTGTGGGTAGAGAACTGATATTCTTATCCTGGTTTACCAGTAAAGGACCTGGAGAATGTGAACTGGAATTTGACGTGGGTGGGGAATTTTCGTCAATACTTTGGTCCAACCAGAAGGACCCATTAACGATGATCGAATTTGGTAGGGTGAAGAATTCTATCCATAATTATGTCCAAGTGTGAAGAACTTGGAGAGTGTTAGAGCATAGCTCAGTTGAATCCACCAAGCGTTGGTATGTCAAGTTTCATTGTCATATTTTAGTGAATAAAAACTCAATTAAAGAGTCGCTTGATTATGTACTAGAGACAACTTCGTATAGGTTAGGCTAGAAAGATTAGGATAATGAGACATACAAGTATTACTCGAAGACTTGAAGAATGTGAAGAAGTAACAAGCTTCATCGATGACATCATCCTTCCTCTTGAGGTTAGTAATATTTTGACTTGAATTGTTTCATTCACAACATATATTTTAAGTCGTGTTATATTGAAAACATAATCACAAGCTGTGAATGATTATACTCTAGTAGACATAAGTGTTAAGGAATTACAATACGAAGGATAATGCTTATCTTTTGAACTTCGATATAAGACATCGACATAATCGTATGAATGCTATTGTGATTATGTGTATGGGTATGGGTGAAGATTTCGTCTAGGAAACAATGTTTACATTCGTTTAAAGGAAGTACATTCATGAACTTGTTTTGTGAATCGAAAGGGAAATCGCTAGGCTTATTAGTATTGTTATTCATTGCATATCTTTGGATTAACAATATGTGTGAGTTAGTAGAACCTATCATAACTTGTTATGTATCTTGGTAAAACTAGTCACAATGCCTGACTTATGTATTGGTATGACTTTTATTAGTGTATTCGATCCTAAGTAATCACCTAAGATGGTATGATCGATATTTGTAATTGGTGTGACCGATCCTAGTAATTGGTGTAACCGATCCTAGTAATTGGTGTGACCAATCACAAAATAATGTGTAATTGATCCTTGTAATTGGTGTAACCGGTCCTGGTAATTGGTGTAACCGATCCTGGTAATTGGTGTGACCGATCACAAGTAATACTATAAGAATATGGTAACCGGTCCTGGTAATTGAAGTGACCAATTTGGTAACTAATGTAACCGGTCCCACTAACCATATTAAGATAGAATCGATCCTTGTGTTTGCTAGAACCGTAAAACCAAGATTAGTGTGTTGATTTGATCAATCACATAGTTCTTGGAAATCAGATGAACCAGTTCAAAACTTGTTTGGAAGTGTGGTATAATCGGTTCCAAGATTGTAAATATGAAAGAGGATTTACAAACAAATAAGATGTCGACATACTTTGAACATGTTGAGAACTCTTATTTTTTATTGTTCAAAGATATTCCTTAATAACTCAAGGAGACCCTGGACCGAAATAAGTTGAGAATCTTTTAATTAAAGTTATTAATTTTATATGCTTTTAATTACCAGCAATTAAAATGCATATCTCTGGAAAATAAAAATTGGTAATATGCATTTACTAATTGGAGATTTTCGAGTAGGATTTCGGTTAATATTGGAAAGAGCATTTCTAGTAATTATGAAAACCGAATTTGGAAATATATTGCATATCTTGAGTATATTTTCGGTTTTGGAAATTCCTTGGTGTCCAAACTTCCTTGGTCTATAAATACCCAAGTTTTCATTTCGAGCAAACTATCCTAAAAGCCACCAAAACTACCTTGTTGTGTTGTTACTTGGTGGAGCCATATATTCTGAGAGGAAATTACCCTAATTAGGTAAAATCTCTTACGACCGCTCATTTAAAGACTTCTGTGGGATGAAGAAGCTCTACGAGTACCGTTGGTGGAACTAGATAATTGCAGTAGTATTAGTTTTTGATTTGATTAGATTGACTAATGGTTGTTGAACTTTGATTGCACCTAGTTTGTTTATTCTTGAGAATCTTCTCTTCTGATATAAGATTCACTCAAACTAGATCAATGTGTCAACGGGATCTTTAGAACTTTTTGTAGATCTAAAGACGTTTTGTGATAATCCATTGTTAACTCATTACCTGCGGCGTGATTGATCACAAGAGATTCAAGTTGTGGTGTGTTGTTTATTGAAGATTTAAGAAGATTTGAAGACGAAAAAGATTTCTAATTTGGGTTCATAATCTTTGGTGTGCAGAAAAATTGATCGGTTGGGATCCAACTATAATCGATTTATCTTTGATAGATTTGAATGTTGTTGCTATTATGGATGGTGAGCTCGAGAAAGGAAATACATGGAATGAGATGGTGTTAGAGAGGTTTAATGGAGACAGTAATGATGATCGTGATGATGAGAAGTATGTAGTATTGATGCTCGGGCTTGCTTTGTTAATGAGAAGAACGCAAGAATGCGAGAATGGAAGGGAGGACAGAGACGATGGTTGGAGGTCGATGATAGAGAGAGAGATCGAATGGCTTCTACCATTGGCAGACAAAAGAAGACTACTGGGAGTTGTTGTCAATATCGATGGCTCTTTGTTGATGGCAGTGGGTGATCGAGCAACAGGACAGGGAGGTTGTGGGGCTGGGCCGCCATTATCGGCGATAGAAGATGAGTGTGATCTTGCTTGGGAGTGAGGATAAATCACGGAGATGGTCCAGCTATTTGTGTTGTTAAGCAGACGACAATCTTTGTTGAAGAAAGGATCAAGAGCTCGTGATTGCGGGAGAAAGAAAAGACTCGGCAAGTGGTTAAATAAAGAAGTCGAGAAAAGTAGAAACGTGTGGAGGATTCGGGATGCCGCCAACGACGAGTAAAGAGGAAGCAAGGAGGCGGGCGAACTCGAGGCTTATTTTTGTTTATGAGTGGATGATGAATGACACTTTGTAAAGATGGCTTGGTGACGATGTTGCCATTGCCAACGATTCACGTCTTATGAGACTTGTGACTCTCGTTATCAACTGGGTGGTGACTGAAAATGGGTTGCTACAAAGGGTGTGTGATGTTTCAAGAAGGTAACAATGGGAAGGAAGGATGGCTCGACTTTGGGTTTAGATTGAATGTGGTATTACAGTCCCGGTCTTGGCGGCGATTAACGAACAAGGTTTTGTTGGTTCAACCGAAGCTCGATGGAGTTTTCGTAGCTTGCGAGTGCGGACAAGATAGAGAAGAACAAAAGTCAGTTGTCATTGTCTGGTGGATTGTATGGAGTTATGGATCCTGGGACGAGGATACGGAGGAGTTTGATGGCAAGAGGATGAAGATATGAGCTTGAGTAAATGTTCGCCGGTTATGCCATGGTTCTGAAGTCAATCCAGTCGTTGTCGCCATTATTGGCAAATCGATGTTGACAATGGTGACGCGAAGAGAATGGAAGGCGAGAACATGTGAGTGATGGCGTAATGGTTGGTGATCGGGTTCGAGGATTCTTAACATGCATGGAGTTAATGAAGTCGAGAAGAAAGAAGGAGCCGAGAAGTGATCGAGTTACTGGCGTAACCGGAAATATTTCTCACTACGACCATATCCATGAGTTCCCCTGAGAGAATTTGGGAAGCATAAGAAAAATGCCTTGTCGGTTCCTAGTAACTTTGTGCTAATGTTATAACGGGTTTGGTTTTCTCCAGGTTTTGACGTGAGCCCATCTCGGTTCTCTTAATTCTTTTTCCGGCCAAGCCTTGGACGTGAATTTGGCCGTGGCTTATTTTGGAAATTCTCACTTTGCGCACGGGTATGATGCACGGACACTTTCCTATTTTTGCTAGTTTCCTAGTTTCTTCAAGAGGAGGTTATAAAACTCTATATATAGAGAAGCCTAGGCACAATTTGGGATACCACGTTTTTATTATCTTTTCTCTACTTTATTCTAGGGTTTAGAACCATGAAGTCTTTTCTCTTTCTTCTTGTGATGAACTCCATGAATATGAGTACCTAAGTTTATTATTGGTTATGGAATAGTTGGATTTCACATAATATGATTCTTTGATTCAATATATTAGTTTTGTCTCATAATTATCGTTTGCAATTCTCTCCGAAAATATTGTTTTATGATTGATTGATTGTTTTGTCAAGTTGCAAATTGGTAGAACTTCTAATCACATCTATTGCTAGTTTAGGGTTTATTATACGCAAAAGTGATATTCCTTGAATACAAGTAGCATAATATGATTATAGTTTGTAGTGATATATTCTTATGATCATATGTGAATCGTAACCTTGTTAAATTGAATTAGTGCGCTTTCCCGTTCGATTGCTTGATTGG
This sequence comes from Papaver armeniacum, assembly GCA_023531295.1. Taxonomy (NCBI): domain Eukaryota; kingdom Viridiplantae; phylum Streptophyta; class Magnoliopsida; order Ranunculales; family Papaveraceae; genus Papaver; species Papaver armeniacum. The sequence continues at coordinate 41,530 of JAJJWW010010820.1, read as the reverse complement.
GCCCGATTTCATGTAACTTTAACGCATCTAGAATTAAACTTGATTAGTGCTTTTACACGTTAGGTTGTTCCTTTTAGGTAGAATTCATATTCGCATCTTTTAATGTGTTTGTTGGATGACAGGAGGTTTGCGGGATATTCTTGCGATCAAGGTATTCTAGGGTCTTTGATAAAAGTTGAGATTAAATATCAATTCTAGTTATTGTGAAAAGCATGTTAGTGAATGAAAACGAAATCCTTAACCAATATCTTTTTCTATCTTATTTGTTTGCTTATTTCTTTATTTTGCTTTTATTTTATTTGAGTTTATAAAATCACAAAACTACCTTTATTTATAGGGAACCGAAACAATTTGACAACCTAGACCTCTCTGTGGGATCGATCCTTTCTTGCCCTTGCTATATTTATATTTTGAGTAGTAAGAAAGTGAAATTATTTTTGATGCTTACGACCGCGATCAGTGGTGCATAAATAAATTGTAAGAGCAGAACTGTCAATATCATTGAATTGTTATAACTTATAATGTTTGGCTTGCAGTGCAAAATTTGAAATAAATAAATTAAAAAAAATGGATACGACATACCCTGTACATTCATTTAACGCATCCAACATACTTGCACAAATTTACATTTCGGGCTCTGCGAAACCATTTGCAATTCACATAAACTTGCATAACCTAATGATAAATGAAGTGAAAAGAAAAGGCAAGGTAATGGACCAACAGGGTCAAAAGTGTTACTATTTTGAAATAGAACAGTAGGATGACCTTGTGGCTTGTGAAGAGCTTCCACCAAGGTTGGTACAATATAATTATACAATTGCTTAACATAGGTCTCATTACGACTTTGAGCTTGCCCCTTCTCCACAACTAATTTGGCTGAACGTAGAAGCTCAGGCATAACTGAATACATGTATAAACAAGTATAGAATTAAACCTTCCAGAAAAATGAAAAGGACAGGATGTCATACTATATAAAATTCTCTTCACTGTACCCGTAAAAAAAGACACTAACGACGACAACATTATGAGTCGTGCAAATACCTGAAACTGCAGCCTTCCTAACCTCTTCATGAAAATAAAATTTCAAAAGTGGAACAAAAATAGGAGCAACTCCGCAATTTTACAAGAGAAAATATAATTACCCTTGTAATATTGAAAGCATACATTACGAACAAAATGGGAATCTAACAAACCTGATCAATCCATGGGTAGCATAGCAAGATAAAACCCTCTTCCAACACTAGTCTTAAATCCAATCCTCTTATCTCCAAGGGTAATTGTTTAAAATCTTGCGGTAGAAATTCATTTCTTAAATTAAGAAACAAGACTTTTCAATGAAGTATCTTGTCAAAATTTACCTCTCCTCACCATAGCAACCAGCCTATGATAAGTAATACTTTAAGAAACAATCCCGCAGAAAGAAAAACGCAATCTACACACACGTGAGTTGTTACGTGCATAAACAACGATTATGAAACTCCGTCAACAAGAATTATTCATCCCATAAACTATTGGACAGATCGGGCAAATATATTCTAAAGGTGGGTTGTAGTCAAATCTATGTCACCTCCAGAGGACTATTAATACCCTTAACTCCACAAATAAACCAATGAGGCCGGGCTATTACACCTTGCAAATAGGGCCATGATTGATATTTCTATTTGAACATCCAAAATATCTTGCAAAAACATGAGCCGCAAATACGTTAGAACCCTCACGATTAAATGAAGAATTTAAAAGTATCTTCGTCTCCATCTTTATAGTTGATATATCACATGGTAAAAGATGAAGATGAAGACGAAAAGAAGCGGGACATACTTTGGACTTAATTATCAAATCATTTTCAAGCACGAGTCACCAAACTGATATATTATATTAAACGTTCAAAAATGAAAACTGGACCTTTCATCATCTCGATTGATCTATATCATCATACGAGTCAGCATTAGTTCAGTTTCTTCATCGAAAGAAGCTCTACTGTAGTCATGGTTTTGCCATAACATAAATAGAACCTAATCTCAATATTTGAGATCGAGAAATATCACCACAATGCAATAGCAGCAGCATCGATTCAACATCACCAATACCCTTATAGTTTCCAAGTCAATTCCCAATATGCTAACCAAATACCAACACACGAGTAAAATAATTTCCTACATTTACCTTTCAAAACTGAAACTATGACCTAAACCACAAGCTCGAGTATCACGGACAATATAATCAACCCCGTAATTGTTATACCCTTATGTCATTACCCATTCTGAGACACATATATAAGGATGAAAAGCATAAGATATTTTATATTTAAATAAGATGTACGTAAAGGAAAAGATAGCATTAAGTTGCAAGCAAACCCTTATGCCCAGAGCCATCACTTACTTGTCAACATCTATCCCAGTGCGACCATTTGCAACAATATCATATAAGAACCGCTTCTCTTGTGCGCTCTAATATACCAATAAACATCGGAGGCTATGATCGACTACTAAAAGCACTAGAATACCTCTTTGGAAAAATGATTAAATAAGCATATTATTCCAAAAATAAAAGTGGTGATAACTAAACATACTTCTGGGTGAGGAAGAACTAGCAAGAATCATATCTTGTCAAAACATGGCAATATTCATAGTGAAAAGTACAAATGAACCCTAAACATCCATCCATACTTGATCACGAGCAAACCCTCACAAGTTATTCAATTTATAAATCAATTGAGAAACCCTAAATTAACTTATCATTTCCGAGTTAATTTGAGAAACCCTAAATCAACTTACCGTTTATCTTTGAGTTGAATCAACACTTGATTTAACAAAGACGGTACCATGAATCAACGGAGATCTCAAAGATCCATCATCTTTTTCATGATTTATTCACCTCAAGAATAAACCCTCACCTAACTCTCTCTCCCCGATTCATACACGAACCTAAACTCCTACTTGTTCTCCTCCGTACATCAACAATTACAACATCATTCTCATCATCTATAGATTCATTCTCCGTTCTCCTATAATCAATTTTCACTTCTCAGAATCGCCGGAGAGGAGAGGAGAGGAAATACCAAAGGATGATGAGGGGGAGAAAATATCATATAGTTCATTTTGTTGTGGGTGGAAAAATCTGTCACGCATGTGAATAGCACACGCGGAAATAACAGGTGTTACGTCCTAGTGTGACCAAGCGTGTGAATGACATGCCTAAAAAACCTTCGTAGCCCGCCTTAGCTCTGTTACGAAATTTTAAAATATTAATAACGGCTCCTGTACATTTATTCTATATATTTGTAATCTTAATTTTGTAAATCAGGCACAAAGCCGTTACGAATTCCTGTTACGAATCCGGGAATTTGGTCTAGTGACAGTTTATTTTTGTCCAACAAATTAACTAATATTTCATACTATTAAATTAACGGAAATGTATATATTGAGATAGTCGTAGTAATATAATATAAGTTATGAAAAACTTGTTGGAGTATTTCATAAGTTAATATTTTACTAATTCAAATATGCCAATTCTCACTAAAAAAATAAAATCATATTATATTCTCAACATGAATCAACCAAAGTCTGGGAATGTACAAATAAAAATTGCAGCTTATAATTAGGCGATAGATTTGTATACCTCTAGTAAAATTTTCCAACCGATATCACTGCACTACTGTGGTAAAGTTATTAGGTAATAATAATACGAACAACTGAATTTGAAACTCGTTTACATCAAATTCTTTATCAACAACATGAGAATATCTAATTATCAATTATATGAATTCTTATTTATTTATTTTCGGTAAACTAGACAGATAAATTAGCGGTTAAAAACCATCACTGTTGCAGTACATGGGATGACACCTCCGTATCACCATGACTCATCAAGAAAATATAAATATCCTTGTTGGACACTCCATCTATATTGATCAAAATTATAGGAATCACAGATTCTTTATAATAATCTTTTGTAACAGAAAATATCAAGAGTGTAATGAATAATTCGTATGATAAAAATAAACTAGTGAGATACACAAAGTCCATAGGTCTCAATTTGGTGTTGGATTAACCAGAGAATCAAATTACTTTTAAGCATTTAATTATAATCTATTTCATTTTGAATTACTCGAACATATTTAGAAAATCTGGAGATTAAATTTGAATTACTTTTAAGCATTTACTTTTAAGCATTTAATTACTCGAACATATTTAGAAAATAATAATAAATGCTGTTTAATACTCAACCAAAAAGATTAACATTCTTGTAATAATCACCACAATTCACACGTTATTGATATCCCTATTAAACGAACCCTAACACTCGGTCACAAATCAAATTCAAACGGATATACGATTATTTTCCTAGTTTACCTATGCTTTAATCTGTCTTTTACAAGGGTAAACATGTCGTTTTAACATCGGGCGTTTTTTATTCAAGTGCTTAAATACTCATTCTCATTTCTCACTTCAAGGGAAAAAAATTATTCAGAAAGAAAAAAATAGAGTAATCCTCCTAAACTAGGGTTTCTTCCGGATTTTATTCAGCCTCTAGAATATCCAAGGACTAAGAGAGTGAGATTTTGAGTTGCAAAAAGAAAACTGAAAAGCCATATTTCTGAATCCCGAAAAAAAATTCATTTTCTTGTGTAAGATTTTTACCATTCGCTTAAGGCAGTTTCTTTTCCATTTCATTTCACTTTTTCGTTTTTTCTTCTTCCATTTTTTTCTTTAGTATCTGCAGTCTGCTCAGACTGCAACGGATATCAAGGAAGATCCACGGATCACTAGGTGTATCCTATGTCCTCTCTCTATCTATCTAAAAATTTATCTATCTAAAAATTGTAACTGTGACTGTAATAATCAATAGTTTTAATCATTTCTTCTTTTTCTCCTTTTCTCTCTTTTATTTGTGAGAAAATTAAAACTGTAACGAAATAAGATAAAGTTTAATATATGTCAGGGATTTCCACAAAAAAAAATAGTAGACATACAATTTATTTAATCAGTAATAATCTGTTAGAATTTTTATTGCAGTAGAGAGAGGCAAAGGTTAGGGTTAGGGGATCACTAGAAGTCTAAAAAGCTTACAAATTGATGAAGGAAACCAAAATAGCAGAGTAAGAGAAAAAAGGTTTTTAGGTTTAGTTAACTAAAGCTGTTCTACCTCAACTCCTTCTTTTCCTTCTGTCAATATGCACAGATTTCCGCACAAGGAGAAACTAACAGTGAGAAGTTTCATAATATTAATGGTGATCTAAAGGGTTTACTTTTTAAATCTGTGTGTTACATCTAGAGATAGTAAGAGAGACGGATAGAGGACGAAGAGGAACGCTTTCATAGTTTTCTTGCCCTTCTTCTTCTTTCTTTCTGTCAAAGTAGAGATAAACCCCAAATTTGCGCGACTTACATTTTGGAGCAGTGGGTGTGTTAAGTTGTAGCAGAAAAATTTGATGACTAGTTCCACTGTAGCTTTTAGGGTTTCTCTCATAGCAGTTCTAGTACTACCACTCGAACAACAATTGACTAATATAAAAAAAAATTAAATAAATATTATGCCTACTGGTGTCATTTATGTACTCAAAACCTGACCATTTTGTCTGTCTTTGATTTTTTTTTCCCCTCTAAATGTTTGCTGATCCGGGTTTTTTTTTTTTTTTTTTTTGCAGCAAACTAGCATTATGGATGGACATGGAACGGGAGATAGGCTATGGTACAATCTGGATGAATATGAAACTGGATCTGATAGCGATGATATAGATGGTGCTAATTCTGATGAGCAAGTTACCAAGAAACCTTCTCCTAAGAAACGTAAATATTGTCGTCATACTCCTGAGCAGATTCAAGAGCTGGAAGCGTATGTTTTTTTTTCTTCACATCTCCTATAGCTTTTAATTCATGAAATGATGATGAATGATTTTTGTGATGATATGGGGTTTCTTTTTATTTCTTAGATTTTTCAAGGACAACTCATCCGTCTCCTGAACAGAGAATTGAACTGAGTAACAGATTAAGCTTGAAACCTGAACAAGTAAAGTTCTGGTTTCAGAATCAACGTACCCAGATGAAAGTATGTGTTTGATTATTATTTGTTTTCTTTTTTCTGTATTTTCGATAGTGAGAAAAGCATGGCGTTTTAATAATGTTGGGTTGTTTTGATAGAATCAAATCGAACACAATGAGACTTTGATGCTTAGGCAAGAGAATGATAAACTTAGAGCAGAGAACATCAATTCAAGGAAGCTATCAGAGATGCGATCTGCAAGAACTGCAGAGGTAAAGCGGTGCTTGGCGAGGTTTCTTTAGCAGAAGGAAATCTCTGGATTGAAAATGCTCGGCTAAGGAAGAGTTAAGCCGAGTTTGTGCAATTTCCCGTAAATCCTTAGGCCGACCTGTTTCTTCTTTTGTGATCCTTCAATGCAAATAAGTGCAGCGTCAGACCCTGCTGCTGAAGTTAATGGATTTGGTGGTATGAATCAAGATGTGAATGGTGTAAATCCGAACCTTCTGATGGGATACAACGATCATCAGTTTCCTGGTGGGATGTCAGGTGGGATGCCATCCATGCCAGTTCTGCCTCATCAACAACAACTTATGTCAAATGTTGATAGATCAGATCAGAATTCTATGCAATTAAATCTTGCAGAGTTCGCGACCAAAGAATTGTTTCTAATGGCTCAGACAAATGAGCCTCTATGGATCCCATCTGGTTTGGATGGAGGTAGAGAAACGTTTAATGATGATGAATACGTGAGGATGTTCATGCCTGGCGTTGGAGCAAACTCTGATGGAGTAGTCACCGAAGCAACTAGAGAAACTGGTTTGGTTATCATCAACACCGTGGAATTCTTGGAAACATTAATGGATGCGGTAAGAAGTTTAATCGATGTTCAAACAAACACGAAATTTCCTTCAATTGTTGGTTGAATAATTAGCATCATGGTTTGGATAATTAACAATTAGTACTAAAATGCCTGCTTTAATCTTGATAGTTAATTGGCTCTTTTACTTAAGACTCTCGTTTATCTGCTTTCACTTATGTAGAAACGATATATGGATATGTTTCCTTCCGTGATTGCGACATGTAACATCACCAATGTGATCTCTAGTGGCCTAGGTGGAACACCAAATGGTGCACTTCAGCTGGTAATTATCGTCTAATCAATTTTCTCTTTTGAGTTTCTTGTCAGGTTTATCTTTCCATTAAACCCCAATGTTATTCCAATTAAACTAACAGTATCTAATCTCGTAAACAATTTCCTGTATACAGATGTACGCAGAATTTCGATTACTTTCAACACTAGTCCCGGTTCGCAAGGTCAATTTTCTTTTCGTTACTGTAAGCAACATGCCGAAGGAGTATGGTCTGTGGTCGATGTATCTGTAGCTGCACACCAAGAAACTTCGGACTCTTCTATATATTGGAGTAGAAGACTTCCTTCTGGCTGTGTAGTTCAACCTATGCCAAATGGGTACTCTAAGGTATAAACAAACCGAAATCTTGACTTTTTATTATATATTAGTATTACATTACATACAATTTATAGACATATATCTCCGAAAAATTCTAACTTCCATGAATAAACTGAGTCTCATGCTATTCTTCCACTTTTTCACTTTAATGGTGGTGGTTAGTTAAGCCATGTTGATTGTAGTTTAGTTCAGAGACATTTGCATACATGAGGCATATATTACATTTCCCCAAGCTTTGATAAGGAAAAAGCTCAAGCTATGCTGTCAAAGGCGAGAGAGGTGCCTGTCCTGGTGTCTTATCTTGCCTCACGCATCACACAACATACAGCTCAAGCATTGAAGTGTTCTGTTTGCTGTAGTAGTCATTTTATCTCACTAGTCACTTCTCTCATGAATGAATATGAAATCTCTTGAGCAACTCCCAACTGTCTAAAAGATTTTCAAGAAAATATCTGATAATCTTCCTTCAATTCTCAACAATAATGTGGCTCTGGCCTTATGCATTTTGAAATGTGTATACAGGTAACGTGGGTTGAACATACAGAGTATCAGGAAAACATGATTCATCATCTGTATAAACCATTGATTAAATCTGGGTTGGGTTTTGGTGCGCCCAAGTGGATTGCAACATTACAACGTCAATGTGAATGCAATATGCCAATCAGAGATCAGCCTGGTAACTTATGATGTTTTCCTTTCACACTACTTCTATGGATTTACCCTTTGATCAAACAGTTACGCGTTTATGGTTCTGATTTGTTGTTTATGTTTCAAGTAGAAATTACTCAACCTGGAATGAAAAATATGTTGAAGCTGGCACAACGGATGACTCAAAATTTCTGTGATGGAGTTTGCCCATCCAGTGTGCATGGGTGGAACAGACTCAATTCCACTGGAAATGTTGATGCGGATGTTAGACTTATGACCCGAACCAGCATTAATGATCGAGGTATACCAGCGGGTGTTGTTCTGAATGCTGCGACATCGGTTTGGCTTCCTATTTCGCAAGAGGAACTATTCGATTACTTGCGGGATGAAGAATCACGGAACGAATGGGACGTACTGTCTACAGGTGGCTCAGTGCTACAAGTGTCCCACATTTCTAAGGGCCAAGATCCTGGGAATTGCATCTCTCTTTTACGTGCTGAGGTGAGTTTTACTTCCTACATTTTCTATATTTCATTTACTTGTTGTCGTTAGGTTTTGCTTACCCTCAAAGGAGATAATGAAACTGTGTGTAGCGAACACGTTTCTATTTTGAGGCCGTGTTTGCATCAGATACGGCAGACATATACCAGATACGCGTTTGATAGCATACACATGCATTATTTGTTTTTTTGTAGTGGTAAAAGAAGAAGCATTTACATATCATTATGTCAAGAATTACTACACCTGAACTTTATTTTCTTTTGTCGTTTTCCTAAACCTCAACCACCGACTCAAAACTTTGCCATCTAGGAAACTGACATTTGTAAAATAGTAGCATTTTAGAGAAAAAATATTATCATATATATTTTGACTAGTATATACTTGAATATACCGATGCAGGCGGTGAATGCAAACCACAGTAGTATGTTTATATTTCAAGAGACATGCACAGACGCATCAGGTTCGCTTGTGGTGTATGCAGCAGTTGATCTGGTACCAATGAATGATCTTCTGATGGGTGGTGGTGATTCGGCTTATATTCGGTTGCTTCCTTGTGGATTTTCTATCGTACCTGATGGTGACTCACGTCCTTGTTCTTTGTCTAACCGTGCTTGTGCTGATCGCCTAAAATAGCAGCAACAGCAATGGCGGAAATGATGGTAGCTGTGGATCGACCATGCGACAGTTGACTAGTGATGCTAGTCTTGGCAGCCGCGGATCTCTATTGACCGCGTCTTTTCAGATTTTGGTCAGTAGTTCGCCAACAGGGGAACCTACTGTGGAATCGGTGGAGTCCCTGAGTAGCCTCATATCTAACACCTTAGAAAAGATCAAGGCGGCTCTGGAATGCTAAAAGTGGATCTCATTACTAAAACTGGTTAGAGTTTTGTCTTATAACAAATCTTATGACACAGTTTAATTTGTTGTTCACTGTATAATAAGCAGTGATGAATACTTTGTTATTTATAGAGAAGATTACAATAAATTTACAATGAAGAATAACTTCAATCTAGGAAAGAAATATGTAATTACATCAATCACTCTCAGTCACTCTCAATTACAAATTATACTTCAATATTTCCAATATTCCCCCTCAAGTTGGCGTGGGAGAAGGAAGGTTGACCACACTTAACTTGGAATTTAGTCGAAGATGTACTTCTGCTCCTAGAGGCCTCGTGAAAATGTCCGCGTTGATCAATGGAGCGAACATAGCTAGGTGCGATCAATTTTGATATTATTTTTCGGATGAGTGGCAATCCAATTCAATATGTTTAGTTCATTCATGGAAGACTGATTTTGGATTGCAAACATTGTCACAAAAAATAGAAATTGGTTATGAATGAGGTATATCAAGATCATTTAGGATATACAACCATTGAAATTCACATGTAAGTGTGGAAAGAGCCGCGATATTCCGGCGAGAAGAGCGGGGGGCCCCATTTGCTTGTTTCTTGGTTTTCCAAGAAATAGGACTACCACCAAGCATAGTAAAATAGCTTGTAGTGGATCTTCAAGATGTTGGGCATCTAGCCCAATCAGAGTCGCAATACCCACTTAGATGAAGGGTACTGATAGATGATAGGAAAAGGCCTTTCCTTTGCAATAATAGGAATTACCAATAGGTACTAAATATATGGGCTGAGTTAGTGGCAGGTCCACCCATTAAGAAAGAACCGTTTTTTGGGGACTATTCTCCATTTTTTTGGGTGGATATTAGAAGTAATAATGAGTCACCTCTTATCTAAGTTTTTTTTTAATACTAAACTTGCCCTTGGTAATTAAATTAGTGTAATAATTAGTGAGTTAATTAATGATTAGTGGGATTAAATTGGCTTATTGAGGATTAGTGAGAGGGAGTAGATGGCGGTGGTGGTGATTTGAGGTGGTCGGTGGTTGTGGTGGTGATTTTGTTTAACCGCCACCTCTATATATAACTCCCTCTCATCTACTCCCATCGCCACCGACCACCACCACCACAGACCACCTCAAAGAAGAATTATTGAGAGGGAGTAGATGAAGATGAAGGTGTGTAGATACCTGAAAAAATACCAAGGAAGAAGTGCCCCCCCGTATCCAAAAGAAGGCATGAAGCAGCCCACCTAACGGGAGGCATCGGGTCACTCCTTATCCCGAAGGAGGTGCTATTAAACGAGTCATTCCCCATGGGTCCAAACGCACGTGCGGCGGTGAAAGGACATACCTTTCCAGAAGAATTCGGAAATACGCTTTGTACAAATCGGAGACAAAGAGTAAGATAGAGGAAAATAAAAGGACACACACCTAACACTCCCATTTGAGAAATAACTATAAAATATGGGTCATTTCCCAATGAAAGGACTCGTTGATATCATTGTGGAAATTGTGTTACTTCTAGGAACTAGTCTCTACAACTACTTCTCCGCACCCCAGCATATTCCTTCTGTGTACATTTTTGGCACCACGGTCAGGAGACTAGGTCACCGTATTAGCGCACGATTCATCGCATGGACACTTTGAAAGATTCGCATGCCGTGCTCACCAAGCGTGTATGGACCGCTTCGAAATAGATCAAATGTTGTCTCGATATAGAGGAAAATGATCTCCGCAGACAAGCCCTTTTGGAGAAGTTGGCAACGCATCGATCCGTCACCCGAAGGAAATCGTGAAGAGGGTCCGGATCTCGCCTCGTTAAAATCCAGGGAGAATTCGATCAAGACCAAAGGTTTGACACCTCAAGGGCGATCTACAACTAACCAATCTGCTAATCACCTATGACTCGATGAACAAGGCCTGGACGTTTTTATCAGAGGAGAGGCTTACTAAGTCGCTTGAAAGAAAAGTACGGCCTAGAGACTCAAGATAGTGCCATACCATAACACGCCCGTCCAGTGGAGATCTGTCATACCAAGTACCCAGCCCATCCCGAAGGAGGTGCTATTAAGCAGGTCATTCCCCATAGCGTCCAAACGCACGTGTGTTAGAAAGGACATACCTTCTAGAAGAATCTAGTACGGTTGTACGAGTCGAAGGGATTAGTAAGATAGAGGAAAATAGAAAAGGACACACACCTAACACTCCCCATTTGAAATAACTATAAAATATGGGTCATTTCCCAATGAAAGGACTCAGTGATATCATTGTGGGAAATTGTGTTTACTTCTAGGAACTGGTCTCTACAACCTACTTATCCGCACCCTGCATGACTCTTTCCACTGTACATTTTACGACTACGTGTGGAGACTAGGTCACCATGTTGGCGCACGATTCATCGCATGGACACCTGAAAGATTCGCATGCAGCCTCAGTGCTCGCCAGGTGTATGGACCTGCCTATCGAAATAGATCAAATGTTGTCTGATATAGAGGAAAATGATCTCCAGAGACAAGCCCTTTTGGAGAAGTTGGCAGCTATCGATCCGTCACCTGAAGGAAATCGTGAAGAGGGTCTGGATTCGCCTCGGTTAAATCACGGGGGAGAATTCGATCAAGACCAAAGGTTTTGACACCTCAAGGGCGATCTGACAACTAACCAATCCGCTAATCACCCCATGACTCGATGAACAAGCGTCTGGACGCTTCTATCGGAGGAGAGGTTTACTAAGCTCGCTTTCAAGAAAGAGTACGGCCTAGAGACTCAAGATAGTGCCTATACCATAACATCGCCCATCCCATCGAGAGATCTGTCCATACCAATGCCCTTGTAAGTATAAGACACCAAAGTTTAGGTTTTTTTGAAGTGGTAATGCGAGGCAAGACATGCACCGCTTCCTGTGTCACTTAATGAGTATGCCCCGGGGACGAAGTTGTATGTATGGAGAATTTGGGAAAACCCCCGACAGAGACGCCTTCACTTGGTACATCTCTTTTGAAACCCAACAGCATACTAGTCATAGGGAGAGATGCAACGAGCGTTTATGCAAAAGTTTTACTCCAAACCTGTGAAAATTTCCATTTCTGATTTGGGGAACACCAAACCACGAAGAGGAGAGAGACTTAACCCTTTGCGGTACGTTTTAGGAGCGAGTCTCTCAAATGCCGGACAGAGGTACCTGAAGAAAAATTGGTAAACATTTGTATATCGGTGCTTTAACCTAAGACAGGCCGAATGTTTGGAAAACGCTCGATAACCATGTTTGTAATCTTGAGGAAGCATTCGCCAAGTGATGCGACTAACAAAGAAATCGGGCTACCGAGAAATCATGGTCTCACCCTTTGCCGCCTACGCTAAGGAAGACAGTTCCAGGAGCGCCAAAGAGACGAGAACTGTCGAAAGCAATGATAACGAGCGAGGTAAAAAAGGAGAGCAGAGCAAGAACCACATGAATTCCCATGTTCATATGAACGGGCGGTTGGCCTACTAAAAGAATGGATCGTGGAATGGCTGACATCACCCTCCCTGCAGCCTAGAAGGTTCCTGCGGTGCGGACAAACGTAACCCCGCTGTTTTATTCCACGGAGGGTAGATCATCCCACTAGGAATCTTAGAACTTTCAAATGGGCGATCTATAACAAACAACGGGATGGGGAAGTAGATGTTGGAGCGATAATGACATACAAGACAACCGCTACCGCACACGGAGTAGCATCACACTAATGATCTAGAGAGGAGAGGTGCTTGATGGAGTAGGCGAAAAAAAGAAATATGCGGTGTCATCGGGGGCGGCACGAACCGAACAAATAAGAAATGATGGCGAAAAAAAGCCTTTATTTGCAAACTTCTTCAACGCTCACGGGCTTTGATGCCTCTTCGAGACACACTGGCTTCAGGCCCAGAAGATGTGAGCGCCTACCACAGATGATACCCTTCCCACCAATGTTATAACCTTCCTTTGAAGAAGACAAGGCTGTGAATAGCGACCATACAAATCCCGTTATATCTTACGGCTGGTAATGATACTGGTTGTAGTCAGTGGTAAGAAAAGGGTTTGATTCTCGGACTTGGGAAGTTGTTGATTTTTAGATTTAAATAAAATTAATCTAGCAAATAAAAGAAAAGATTTTAACAAGGTTGAGAGATACGGGATTTAGGATTCCACCAAACTTCACAATCAATTGGTTCATAGAATGATTCATAACAATTTTAGTTTTTTCTAGACTATATTTCTTTGCCAAAAAAGTAGATTTTATAAAGCATTTAGATGTAGATCGTAAGCATAGTGCATCAAAAGTTCTTAGACTAAGCATACACTATCAAACAAAATCACAAATAATCAATGAAAATCATAAATCGATTCAAAAATCAATGCAAGAAGTCTTAAGAATCAATTATAATTACCAAACATTGTGAAACATGGCTTCTCCGTCATCCCGGTGTTGGGGTTTAGCTCCTCATATTATTCACGTGCTCAAAATAATTGTTCATAGCTCAATAAATTGAAAAACAAGAGAAAACTAATAAAGCGATTGAGTTGTAACGCTGAAAAGGTGTTACAAAGAGACCACACAGAAGGAAATAAACTGCCCTTTAAACTATACTTTAGTTGTTTTGTTGTTGAATAGCGATAGTTATCTGGCGTGTTCTAGGGTTGTTGAGAACGACACTTCTGAAGTATCGCTTCTTTCGTCTTCTTCACCTGCTGGCCGCAACTCTCTCTCACATGATTTCGCCGTGCAGGCTTCCCCTAAACTACGTATAGACCCCCAAACTCCTCGACCCCCCTCTAGAACTCGAACATATCCTTTTTATATACCCACAATCCGATTAAACCTCTCCAAAATCTTCGATACTTTTCTTGCTCTTCACGGCCAAGTCACGGGATTATTTCCTGTTTTATCTCTTATACACGTCTATGTTCGGCCGAGTTATTCAAAACTGTCCAAAGATACAGAGGAATCGAATCGTAGAAGAGATATCCTCCATTCTTTCACCTTTAATCTCCATATTAAGCTTTCTCCAAACCTTCCCGAGATACTCTTACCTCTCGTTTTTACGTGAATCTTCTATTGCTTCTTTTTTAACGATTTCAAAGAACTTACCAACCCTGTTTTATCAAACCAAGCCCATGTAATCCATATCCATCCAGAAAATCCGACAAAAACTCCTCTAACTCTCTTTTCGAAAATCGCCTTGCTTTTACGAATATTTCTTCTCCCCGTATTCGCGAGAACCCGATCATCCAACCAATTATGTTCAATCGAACAAGTCATACCATCTCGATTAGCCCAAACAGACTTTTCAAAGTAATTCCGTTGATTAAATCTCCCTGAACACGTTTAATAATCGAACCCTAATTTGTTCTTTGCATAAAATATTTCCCACCAAAACCTGAGATTTAAACTGTTGAAGATGGTTGCCCCTTATCTGTTCATGAGGTGCGAATAACAAGTGGTCACCACTTAGTAATTGAGGTGCCCCTTATCCAAATGAGGGGTCCGATTAGTAATTTTCTCCCACGAGCGCAAATACCACTTTTCGAGCCAATTTTCCCGCAAAAGCTTATTTCTCCAAAAACACCTACAAAGACATAAATACCAAAATAAGCGCAAAATCGAGTACTAACATTACAGAGAATTGATACTAATATAGACACATAAATGCTTCGATCAAATACCCCCAAACTTATTATTTTCTAGTCCTCGAGAAAATCTAATTTAGAAAATAAAATCCTAACTCACTGTCGCAGGCATCGTCGATTGCATTTAGCGTATGCAACAATCCTTTAAACCCCTAGGTGGCCCTAGTGGCCGATTTATAGTCTCGGGAGGGCTTACTAGAGATATACCCACAAAAACTTTACTCCAGGCCCTAGCTATCTAGGCAGAACCTTGAAGGCACTAAAGAATCTCCTTGGTTGGCATACTTATTGACTACAGGAGGAAGTACCCGATGCGAAATTCAATTGTTGTACATGAGTTTGCACTCAAGCATACTAAAATTCATATATAAGTGACAGCTCTACTCGGATAAATATTATGGACATGAATATCCGTAGTCAACAAATCACATGGATAGATTAAGAGATGGATATATGAGAAAAACATAGATGGTTTTGATGTTGACTAGGTGAACGGTGTTTATCATATCCAATGTTCAAGGCCACTACCAAAATGAACCTATCCTAATGGACCGAGATATTGGTCGACTAATATCAACACAACCGGAATATACAAGGGAACCAAGGGGTCGATAATCCTAATTCTAGATCGACTCACCGGGCATATACAAGGGAACCAAGTGGTCGATTATTGAACATTAACATTTTTTTATAACAACATGATTAGATCTTGGGATCCAAGAGCATGCTTCTTGTCGCAGACACATAGTAATTCTCGTGGATTCTCGCGTTCCACGCTTGTTTAGGCGACGAGACAGGGAAAACACACACATATTGCTATCCAAGTGTTAATTTATTTTTATTTTTGAGAATTATTCTGCTTTAAGTCTAATTGGTCTCGGTCTTTCTTCTTTTTTTTTTTCTTTTTTTTTTTCAGTAACTCAATCACTCTATTTCACCCTAGCAGTGGTAACAATTTTAATCGCGAGCCCCACCAAATCACTTAGAAACATATTTTAAAAATAAAATAAAAACAGAAGGTGAAAAGGACTCAACGAGATATGGCGAAACTACCATGTTATTTCTAACACCCGAGCTCATTGCTTTTATGAATAGACTCTTTAGATGTTTCCATCTAATCGATTGGTTCCTCAACTCCTACAACCAAGATGCTTCCATCAACTTAGATTGTTATGCCATCCTTAATAAGCATAAAATTCTAGGCTCGAGTTTAACAATGCAACTAAAAAGTTTCTCCCATACCCCCCAAACTTAAATCTAACATTGTCCTCAATGTTCTAAAGATGAAATTAAAAGCATGAACAAGGAGAAAATGTTACCATTTGAAGCAAAAGAGTTAAGGAAATATATTACCGTATTGCATGAATATTGGGTTACCTCCCAAGAAGTGCTAAGTTTAAAGTCTTGACCCAGACTCTCCGAAATACCAAAATGGCTAATTACCTTTCAAATCATATATCAATAGTCGAAACAATCGTGGATCAACAAAACCAAATAAAAACGCCACAATTATAAGACAAATGCACCAAATCGAAAATTAATGCATAGTACACATCCTCATCCAAGGTTTCCGCAAGACAACCGGGTTTTCTGTGGTGCCCACTTGGGCTTCATATGAGTGTCTTGACAAAAATATTTTTCGAACTATGGGTTTCTAGTGGTTGCGTTTCCTCTGGAAAGTATCGGGAGGATCAGTGTTGAGGAGCCCGGAAGAGACTCGGGTAATACCTCATGTATACTAGGCTCGATTCCCAACTTAGGGACTTTTAATGGGGATACTTGACTATCACTACCCCCAAACTTAGGGTAGTCAGTATTCTCCGATAAACCTCTAACTATTGCTTGAATTTCCGGATCCTCGGAGTCTTTAAAATACTCAAGAGCTTCTTCTAGATCATTACCCCCAAACTTAGGTTAGTCAACATTACTCTCCGTAAGACCTAGCACTATGGCTTGATTTTCAGGGTCTGTAGAGTCTTTAAAGTACTCGAAAGCTTCTTCTAGTTCAAAAGTTTGGTCACCTAACTGACTTAAGAGAATTGTCTCATCAAATTCATCTAAGGAATCACCAAATAAAGTGTCGTCCCAATTATCCTGAATTAGATCCTGAACTAAAGTGCTAATCATATTCACTTCCTCCAAGTCATCAGAAGGTTGTCTATTAACATTAAAGACATTTAGTTCAGTGGTCATATTACCAAAGGATATGTTCATAAGCCCGGTCCTACAGTTGATGATAGCATTAGATGTGGCTAAAAATGGGCGACCTAAAATCACCTGTTTTGAGCACTAGGGTCCTGAACAGTGCTGAGTGTCTAAAACAAAGAAAATCCACCGGATAAATAAATTTATCAACCTCAATCAGAACATCCTATATGACACCACGAGGTACTTTGACAGACTTATCAGCTAATTGTAGGGTCATTTTAGTCGGTTTCAACTCACCAAGACCTAGCTGGGTGTACACATGGTACGGGAGTAGGTTAACACTAGCTCCTAAGTCAAGTAATGCTTTATCAACCATGTGATTACCAATCGTACAAGATATGGTGGGACATCCAGGGTCTTTATACTTAGGGTCACATTTGGTTCGTATGATCAACTTACTTGACCAGCTAAAAAGGCTTTCTTATGGACATTAAGCTTACGCTTTCGAGTACAAAGATCCTTAAGAAACTTGGCATAAGCAGGCATTTGCCTAATTGCTTCTAATAAAGGAATACTTATGTTTACCTTCTTAAAATCTCCATTATTTCGTTGAAAGTCGACTCTCTCTTAGTTGAACTAACAAGTGGATATGGGGCTCTGGGCACAAAATGAGATCTATCAGGAACCACATGGGCATCACTAGAAATTTTATCAGTCTCTTCAGCTAGTGGCTCCTTCTGGGGCTCATCTTGGGAACTAGAAGGTGGATCTACAGTATGTCCACTATTAGGCATGTCTACCTTATTGTCTACCGTTTTACCACTCCTAAGGGTTGTTACAGAGTTCACATGATTGAACTCTTTCTCTCTAGAGGATACTTCATGAATTGCTCTAGTATTGGGTAGTGGTTGACTGGGTAACTTGCCTTTCTCTCTTTCGCTCAAAAACTCGCAATTATACTAACTCCGATTTTAGTTCGAAATAGCCCGAGAGTTTTCCCGTAAACCTTTCTCAACCGTTTGCTTAAACTCGCAGTGTTATGAGATAAGATGGTCGAGACTCTTCTAAGCTCATGATTTTTTATCCGATGCTTTATACACTGATCCGGCCCTAAATGGTTCTTAGTATACCCAAACCCGAGGAAGCCCGAGAATTACTAGATCGGCCTTGACTTCCGCCCTTAGACCTAGAGAAATTCTGGGTGGTTTCTCCAAACTGTGGTTATAGGTATCGGAATATGGATCAAATCTCCTCGATGGTTTTCAAACCTAGAGTTGTTATAAAGAGCATGGGCTTGCTCTTCGTATCTAGCATGGTGTGACCCTTGATTCATTTCTAAGGCCTCTAGACGCCTAAGAATATCCGACACATAATCAACTCTATTGATCCTATGGATAGATTTCTGGAGGTATTTCGGTTCTATCATTGAAGCCCATTGACAAGTCTTCTCACCTAACTCGATGAATTCATCAAAACATTCATCTAGGTCTTGATGGGTAAATTCTCCACCACTAATTGTTTCTACCGCATACCTGGTTTCACTATCAAGGCCCTCATATAAAATTTGGGCCATATGGGCTTTTTCAAAGCCGTGATGTGACACCGGTATAACAATTCACTAAACCTTTCTATATAATCATGAAGTTTTTCACCTAATTTCTGCTAAAGGTTTGGATAGACCGCCGAAACAGATGCGATCTTATGGTGTGGGTAGAATTTCTTAACAAATGCCTCTACAAGACCATCCCAGGTGGTAATTGTTTTAGAAGGAATAAAATGATACCACTCTTTGGCTTTCTCATAGAGATAGAAGTGAAACAAACGTAACCTAAGTACATTGGAGATATTGGATAGTTCATTGTGTCACAAATCATTTCAAAGTCTCTTATGTGGGTATACGGGTTCTCATTCTCTAACCCCCTAAACTTACGAAGCAAGCAAATAGTCTCGTGTCTAATATCAAATTGGACCGTAGAAGCCGTGGAACTACAACCTGGTCACGCACTACCTAGACGGGTTCAAACGATCCCTAAGGGTTTTTATCTAGACCTCGTCATCCTTTTCTCAACCATTTCGACAACAATAGAAGTAATACTAGTAAAGCAAGAAAATCGTGCACATGCAAATGCAAAAATTTACTAAATTAAGTAAGCTTGGGCTACCTCAAAGAAAATATACTTTACTGGTACGAGGCAGGCTTGTGGAATTTCGGCTGGTAACTCCCATAAGGCCCAAGGCACGGGTTCGGGCCAGACTTTTCCACAGGTTTCCTAAATTCGTAATCCGACGAAGATGCAATTGGTGTGTGCAGTGTTTTTTTTTTTTTTTATAAATAAAGTACTAAAAATAAACACAAACAAATAAAATAAAATTACAAGTCCAAAAATAAATAAGAAACTACCAAAAATAAAAGTCCTTAAAAATAAAATCTTCGACTTTCTCCTTTTATGGCAAGTCCAACTTTTCAACTTCCGTTTCAAGCAAAACCTGCACAACAAAAACAAAAATACCAAAGACGTAAAATAGAACAAAAACATAATCTAAAAAAATAAAATAAAATATATACAAAACCTAAAAAAAATGCAAAACCTAAAACCTAAACCTAAATACAAGTCCGCGTCGGCGGCGCCAAAAACTGATGTAGTTTTACAAGTGATAAGAAAAGGGTTTGATTCTCGGACTTGGGAAGTTGTTGATTTTAGATTTAAATAAAATTAATCTAGAAAATAAAAGAAAATATTTTAACAAGGTTGAGAGATACTAGGACTTAGGATTCCACCAAACTTCACAATTAATTGGTTCATACAATGATTCATAACAATTTTAGCTCTTTTCTAGACTTTATTTCTTTGCCAAAAGTAGATTTTATAAAGCATTAGATGTAAATCGTAAGCATAGTGCATCAAAAGTTCTTAGACTAAGCATACACTATCAAACAAAATCACAAATAATCAATGAAAATCATAAATCGATTAAAAATCAATGCAAGAAGTCTTAAGAATCAATTATAATTACCAAACATTGTGAAACATGGCTTCCTCCGTCATCCCAGTGTTGGGGTTTAGCTCCTCATATTATTCACGTGATCAAAATAATTGTTCATAGCTGAAATAGGTGAAAAACAAGAGAAAACTAATAAAGCAGACAATTTGCAACGAAAAGGTGTTACAAAAGAGATCATTATGTAAGAAATAAGACTGCCCTTTAAACGATACTTTAGTTCTTTTGTTGAATAGCGATAGTTCTTCATGACAGATTCGTTGCACGTCTTATGTTCTTCGTGTTCTAGGGTTCTTGAGAACGACACTTCAAGTGTCGCCTTCGTCTTCTTCACCTGCTGCTGCAACTTTCTCAACTTTCTCTGCAGCGTGATTTCTTCATACCAGAGCTTCCCCTAAACTACGTATAGACCCCAAACTCCTCGACCCCCCTCTAGAACTCGAACATATCCTTTTTATATACCCACAATCCGATTAAACCTCTCCAAAATCTTCGATACTTTTCTTGCTCTTCACGGCCAAGTCACGGGATTATTTCCTGTTTTATCTCTTATACACGTCTATGGTCAATGTGAGTTGTTCAAAACTGTCCAAAGATACAGAGGAATCGAATCAGAGAAGAGATATCCTCCATTTGTTTCACCGGAATCTCCATATTAAGCTTCCAAACCTTCCCGAGATACTCTTACACCTCTGTTTTACGTGAATCTTCTATTACTTCTTTTTTTAACGATTTCAAAGAACTTACCAACCCTGTTTTATCAAACCAAGCCCATGTAATCCATATCCATCCAGAAAATCCGACAAAAACTCCTCTAAAGCTCGCCTGAAAATCGCTGTTTTACGTGAATATTTCTTCTCCCCTGTATTCGCGAGAACCAATCATCCAACCAATTATGTTCGAATCCAACAGTCATACCATCTCTGATTAGCCCAAACAGACTCTTTCAAAGTAATTCCAGTGATTGAATCTCCCTGGAACACGTTTAATAATCGAACCCTAATCTGTTCTTTGAGGCATGAATATTTTCCGCCAAAACCTGAGATTTAAACTGTTGAAGATGGTTTCCCCTTATCCGTTCATGGGGTGTGAATAGCAAGTGGTCACCCCTTAGTAATTGAGGTGCCCCTTATCCAAATGAGGGGTCCGAATTGTAATTTTCTCCCACGAGCGCAAATACCACTTTTCGAGCCAATTTTCCCGCAAAAGCTTATTTCTCCAAAAACACCTATAAAGACACAAAATACCAAAATAAGCGCAAAATCGAGTACTAACATTACAGAGAATTGAGACTAATATAGACATATAAATGCATCTATCAGGTAAGGAATGACACTTTCAAACGGGAGTTCATCGACATTGGTGCATCGATCAACTTGATACCTTTACACATCTTGAAAAGTATTGGCGGAAAAGAAGCAGAAATTAAGAAATTTCAAACCAGGATCCAAGGCTTTGGCGGTTTGAGTCAACACACAATTGGGACAATCAACCTCGAAGTCAAGCTCGGTCCAATAAACGCAATTGAGCCATTTCATGTGATGGACGTCAATACAGCATACCATATCCTATTGGGGAGACCATGGCTACACAAGCATGGAGTTGTATCATCTACCTATCATCAATGCGTCAAATTCATCCTCAAGGGGAAACAGAAGAGGGTCTGAGCCACCGAGAACCCCTTCTCCGCCAATGAAGCGTGTTATGCCGCAACAGCTTTCTTCGATGGTTTAAGCAAACCAAGTGAAGTGGTGACTCGCATCCATTCGATCCCGATTCCAGACTGGAAGACGACTTATCAAGAAGGAAGTTCCAGCCAAGGACGGAAGAAAGACTATGTCGAAGCGGATAAGCGATGTTTTCGGAAAGTATCTCGCCCGGACGGACGCCATGTGTATCGCTTATAGCAATTGGCCTCTAGCCCCCAACAGCAGAAGTCGACATTGTAGAAGCAATGGAAACTTTGAAAGTTGGGGACGCTCCCCACGCTTGGGAAAGAAAGACGAAGAACGCGCCACCCAAGCATGACGAAGTGACAAAGAAGGTAAACCTGGGGACGGAGGAGGACCCGAAATGGATTGAACTTGGAGCGGCCCTGACAGACGAAGAGAGCCATGAGTTGCACGAACTGCTGAAAGAATACAAGGATGTCTTCGCCTGGTCTTATGAAGATATGCCAGGATTGAACCCCGCCCTGGTCTGTCACGAGCTAAAAGTCAACCCAAGCAGCAGGCCCATAAGGCAACCTCGACGTCAATTTAATTATGAAACCGATGCGCAGAAAAAAGAAAAAGTCATGAAGCTATTAGAAGCAGGGTACATTAAGCCCATACATTACCCAACATGGCTCGCAAACATTGTATAAGTAGAGAAAAAGAACAGAACTATTCAATGTTGCGTGGATTTCCGGGACCTGAATCGCGCCTTCCCTAAAGACGAGTTTCCCCTTCCCAACATCGATATGACATTGGACGCAACGTACGGGTACAACATGTACGCATTCATGGATGAACATAGTGGTTATAACCAAGTCAGGATGAAAGAAAGCGACGCGTCCAAGACGGTGTTTTCCACGCCCATAGGAAACTTCTACTATGTTGTCATGCCATTTGGATTAAAAAATGCTGGTGCGACTTATTAACGGGCGATGACTTCCATCTTTCATGATATGAATCACGAAATTGTCGAGATATACGTAGATGACCTTGTGATTAAGTCAAAAAAGCGAGGAGAATTCGCCCAACATCTTTGTCGGGTCCTCCAGCGATGCCGAAATTTCAATCTAAAGGGAAGTTCTTGGGGTATCAAGTCACCAAGAAAGGGATCGAGGTCGACACCGCTAAATCCGAAGCCATTATATCAATGTCGCCGCCCAAGAACAAACAAGAACTTCAGAAGTTGATTGTAAAAGTTTCTTACGTGAGGCGTTTCATCCCAGGACTGGCGCAGACCTTGAACCACTTCTTCCAAATGCTCAAAAAGGATGCGAAGTTCACATGGGAGAAATAGCAACAAGAAGCCTTTGACACAATCAAAAAATGTCTTACCCACCCGCATGTCTTAGCCCACCCATAAAAATGCGAACCCCGTATCTATATCTTGCACATACGGAAATCAAAATTGGAGTGTTGGTCGCTCAAGACATGGGAGGAGCCAACTTTATCCCCATCTACTATCTCAGCAAAACCCTGAAAGATGTTGAGCTTCGGTACACGCCCACTGAGAAAGCTTGTTTACCATTAATCCTAGCAGCACAGAAGATACGCCATTACCTACTAAAACATAAATGTTATGTGGTAGCAGCAGCTAATCCAATCGTCTATCTGACCACCAAGCCTATCCAATCAGGCAAGCTGGCGCACTGGTCAATGCAGATGTTGGAATTTGATTTCACTCGATCGACCTCAAGGGGTCGTGGGATAGCGATTGCAGACCTACTAGCAGCCTTCCCAGGATCAGATACTTCGACATTCATACCGATCTCCCTGGTGAAATAGTTGTAGTAGAAGAAGTGTCGCTCCGAAAATAGAAGATGTCGTTTGATGGTTCCTCCTACGGAAGTCACGGAGGCGCAGGTATCGTTTTTGAATCACCATAAGCGAACTCAAACCATATGCCTACAAACTCGATTACTCCTGTACCAATAACGCAGCAGAATATGAGAGATTCCTCATAGGGATGCAAATGGCGCTAGAAATGGGCATCTACGACTTGGAGGTCATGGGCGACTCGAGGCTCCTTGTAAACAAAATGGAAGGCGATTTTCATGTGAAGGAACCAACACTGGCGGTTTATCGAGATAAAGCCCAAAGGCTAATGCGACATTTTGACCACATTGATATAGAACACATTGGGCGTCTAGTGAATAAGCATTCAGATGCACTAGCAACCATGGCGTCAAAGCTGGAAATGCTACAAGGAGACAAAGAAGTTATCACCATCATCAATAAAACCTCACCTATGGCCTTAGAGGAAAGAGCCGCCATGGAAGAGTTGGACTGGCGACGGGTGATAATAGCAGATCTCAAACGACTACCATAAGAAAGGCAACTTTCATGGAAAATGTTAAAAAATTATACTCTCCTTGAAGGAGACTTGTATTTCATTAAAACTGGAGGCGGTCTATGCAGATGCCTTGGACCAAATGAGATCAAAGAAAAATTGGAGGAGATACACTCTCAAACTTGCGGCCACACCACGTCTATCATGCTGCATCGACGAATTCAGCGAGCGGGATTTTACTGGCCAGACATGACTGAGAAGGCTAAAGCGCTTCGAGACAATTGTTTGATTTGCCAAGGCGCTCCTCAAGAAGCAGAAATCTGCGTCGCCGAGGAGGACGCATAGGATTGGCGAGAACCCTATATCGCCTATCTAACAAACGGTACATTATCAAATCATAAAAAGGCCGCCCTTCGGTTAGTCAAGAAATCGGGAAGATACTTTGTCCTTGACCGAAAACTATTCCGGAAAAGCCTCAACCAGCAAACCCCGACATGCCTCGACAAGGCGGAGGCTCCCAAGGTTATGGACCTAACTCATGATGTCGAGCATCAAGGGAAGGCCAGATTGTTTGCGCAAATTTATGAAGCAGGCTACTACTGGCCTACAATGGAAAGCAACACAGCCGAGTATGTCCAGAAATACGAACAATGCCAGATTCATGGAAATCTGATAGATGCCCCGTATACCACGCTGCACAATGTCGCTGCTCCCTGGCCCTTCCATACATGGGGATTGGACATCATTGGACCCATCACGCCGAAATCCTCCAAGCAGCACGAATACATCATAACAGCTACAGAGTGCTTTACTAAGTGGGTAGAGGCGATCCCATTAAAGAACACTACTGGTGCCACCATTGCCGCGTTCATTAAAGAACACATCATCACACGTTTTGGAATACCTATGTGCATTGTGTCTGAAAATGGTACGCCCTTTGTTAATAGTGACGTAAAGGACTTGCTAGCATCCTTTCATGTCAAACGAAATACGTTTACTCCTTACTATCCAAAAGGGAACGGACAGGCCGAAGAAACCAAGAAAATCTTTCTCTGTATTTTCAGCCGAAGTCTATATGATAATAAGCGACTATGGAATAAAGAATTACCCATGAAACTTTGGGCATATCGCACCGCAAAAAGATCATCCATCGGAGCCTCACCATATACTCTAGTCTATGGAGAAGGCGCCATTCTCCAAAGCAGAATCGTCATCGCATCTGCCCGAGTCACCGCAGCAAGCGGTCTCCAAGCCGAAGATAGTAAAAGATTCCAAGTATTGGACACGATTGAGGAAAAACGAGACATCGCACATGCCCATGCTGAGAAATACCACGCACGAATGGCATGAGCTTACAATCAAAAGGTTAAACCAAGAAGTTTTGTCGTAGGTGATCTAGTCCTCGCCATCTCACATCATGTTCCTCGAAATGAGAGCGCTAGGAAATTCGCACCAAACTGGGAAGGCCCGTTCAGAGTCATTGAAGCGGTAGACAGTGGCTACTACAAGATCGAACACGCAGATGGTCCTCCCATAAAGGGGAAACCCAACGATAAAATTAATGGGAAGTGTCTAAAAACTTTCTACATGTAACCAATCTGCTATATGAATAATGTGTGTTTTGACTCTTCAGTGCGTAACACAAACAGATCCACAACAATCCTTCTCACAAAGAGGAGTGCCTAAGAAACCCCCACGCCTTATGCATGGCAACGGGTGACTAAATCCTCATCCTTGATAAAAGGAAGAGTGTCTAAATCCTCTATGTACCCACTCTTTGGGACATGAGTGCCTAAGAAACAATCCACGCCTTACACATGGCAACGGGTGACTAAATCCTCGTCCTTGATAAAAGGAAGAGTGTATAAATCCTCTATGTACCCACTCTTTGGGACATGAGTGCCTAAGAAACCCCCCCACGCCTTACACATGGCAACGGGTGACTAAATCCTCGTCCTTGATAAAAGGAAGAGTGTCTAAATCCTCTATGTACCCACTCTTTGGGACATGAGTGTCTAAGAAACCCCCCGCCTTACACATGGCAACGGTTGACTAAATACTCGTCCTTGATAAAAGGAAGAGTGTATAAATCCTCTATGTGTACCCGGGCCTTAGGGACATGAGTGTCTAAGAAACCCCACGCCTTACACACGGTAACGGGTAACTAAATCCTCGTCCTTGATAAAAGGAAGAGTCTAAATCCCCTATGTACCCACTCTCTGGGACATGAGTGCCTAAGAAACCCCCCACGCCATGCACATGGAAACGTGTGATTAAATACTCGCCCTTAAAAGAGTGTTCAAAACCCTCATACTCGTTCTCTGAGAACATAAGTGCCAAGGACATGACCACGGCATCCCTAATGGCGCAGGAGCCCTTACCAACATCTTCATTCATGAAAATTTCTATAAAAAAAAAAAGAAGGGGAGAGCACATCTTTCCCACCCATTAAGGAATGGCCCTCGGCTTCCCTAATGGTGCGGCGCCCTTGACAACATCTTCATTCATGAAAATCTCTAAAAAAAAAAAAAAATGGAGAGCACATCTTTCCCTCCCATTAAGGAATGGCCCTGGCGTCCCTAAAGTCGCAGGCGCCCTTGACAACATCTTCATTCATGAAAATTTCTAAAAAAAAGAGAGAGAAGGGGAGAGCACATCTTTCCCTCCTATTAAGGAATGGCTCTGGCGTCCCTAATGGCCAGGCGCCCTTGAAAACATCTTCATTCATGAAAATTTATAATAAAAAAAAAAGAGAAGGGGAGAGCAGATCTTTCCCTTCCATTAAGGAATGGCCCTGGCGTCCCTAATGGCGCAGACGCCGTTGATAACATTTCCACTCATGAAAATTTATAATAAAGAAAAAAAAGAGAGAAAGGGGAGAACACCTTTAAAACATTAATATCAAACGATAGATTTACAATCGACGGAGTCGTCTAAGGGGTTACATCCAGAAGAGACTGAGCATCACTAATAACACTTTCTAAAACGCCAGTAAGAACATGCGCACATACATAGCCATCATAACTACTATTTATCTGTTCAAAGCACAACCTCCGCCGCTCTAGAAAGGAAGCGCCACGGAACAGCATTGATAATAGCTTCTTGCAACTCTCGCTCAAACCTCGCAAAAAGACGCGACTAAAGCCTGTTTTCTTCTACAAAATGTTCAAACATTATGCGCGCCGCCTTATCCATACACTCAAGTCGCCTAATCTCCAACAATAATTCTTCTCGGGTCATCACAACTAATCTAAAGGTGGTTCGAGAGCAAATGAATTAACAAGAACATCATGCCGAAGACTATTTATAAAAATAAAAAATAAAAGGGGGGGGGAATTCCTAATAAATCCATGAGAAAGGTCCACTGTTAAATAACCTTGCAACCGCCAACATGGCCACGGTATTTTGTAATCTTCTCCTCCACCATGGACAAACTACCCTGAGCTCCCTTCACAACTTCGTACGCATTTATCCGTGCAATCCAAGCTTGTCTAAAACGACGCTCCACTTTACTAAAGGCGACTTGAGAGATAATTCCTTTCTCTGCCATGTAGTAAGTATCGGCACATTCAGACCAGTCTAAACGCGCCTTGCCCAAGGCTCGCTCACATCTTCCCAGCTCTCGCATGCATTCTCCTTAATACCGCTTAAGCGCGCCGAATCTCTTGCTCATAAACTGTCTCTTCTCCAAGGGTTTCGAGGCACTAAGAAGAAGCGCGTAACCCATTCCTTATCAGTAGCGAGTAGTACACATCAAGAGATGCGACAACAAAATGAAGAAAGGAATAATCCAAGAGAGAATGAAAACAACTAAACAAGATACACACATATATATATATATATATACCCACATGAACCTAAAGCCACAGGCATACCAGCCCTAAAAAATTTTAACACATGTATGGGTGCGAGCTCAGCCAAGGCATGAACAAGGGCCCCGTAAATGACATGACGGAAGCTGAACATACGCCAAATCCATGCCAAAAGCTACCCAACGACTCTTTAATTCAGAACGCCTGACTGATAGGCCCATAGGCACGCTTTTACCGGCACGCCTAAAACTTTCCATATGAATCTCCGCATCCATCAACATTCCATGCGCATCCGCATGCTCTTGCTCAAGATAATTACATATAAGGGGATGAACATTCAAGAGTCGCCTCAACAAAGATATCTCCACCACCAAACTAAAATAACTAACCATTAACCCACCCAAAATCACTTGAAACACACAAATAAGAAAAATATACTGATACTAGTCATATTTAAAGAATCCTGCCTCGGCTACACAGTGTAACCCAAATAAAAGCCAATACACAACTTCCAAAATGTTCTTTCAGAAAAAAAGGCGAGAGAGAGAGAAAAGAATGAGAAAATTAACAATAGAGCCCTTCAGGTCATTAGGGCGCTAATAATTTGTCTTGTTCCGCCATCTCTGCCTTGGCGTCCACCAACAACTGCTCCTCCTCCTCTAGCGTCTTCTTGACCTGGGCGATCTGGTCGACAACCTCACTCGTCTCTTTAATCATGCGCTGCCGAGTCTCCCCAACGTCTCAAATTAGACCGTATGTATAAACCACTTCTCGAGACCAGCGACAACGCCCGGAAATTGATTCGACGAGCGTTCGCCCTTGTCTCGGCCTCCTTCCAAAGGGCATCCAGCCACCCAATGTTGAAACACATGTTGGAAGCTTCGTCAATTATTCTACGCCAGCTCTGCATCTCCACGCTAGAAGGATGATCACAAGCGTCTACCATCTCCCCAATACGTCCAAGACGTTCACAAAGTATGAGACACAAGAACGTTAGCATTGGGAAAGACCGCGCGTCGAGGCGATATGGCCTTTGCATTGCCACTTGAGTGTATAATGGCTCGTAGTGGGAGGCACCCAATCCAAACACCGAAACGTAATTCCCCCATCACGAACGTGGCGTTGCTCCATTGGTCTGTCTCGAAAGGAGGAAAAAAGTGATCCTGCGCTGGCCACTAGTCTAGTCAAGATTGGCCGAGCACCGCTTCTGGCATTTGTCGTCTGACGGCAATGATCGCTCAGAGTCTTGGTCCTTTTCACTTTGTCACGACCATCTCTAACTTATAAACAATCATGCTTGCCCATAGCCTAGAGTTATTTACCAGAGAATGTACGTCAGTTGGCAAAAATGACGCCCAAAAAAAAATATCTTACGAGGTAAGAAGCCACAATACCTTGGCGACTTGTAGAAGAAGCTTAAGAAGAGGAACTCCCAACCAAGCACCCAAATCAATAGCTTGCCATTCTCCTTCGCCCTAAAGAATCCAATAGGAAAGAGGGTGAGGTAAATTCTAAAGAGAGAGAGAGAGAGCAACACCTCTTCATATAACCTCCCCCTTACGCGTATATATATATAAGGAAATATGTTATTTAATGATGAAAATAAAATGAACGAACACGTGTTAATCTAACGAACAAAGTACCTGATGGTCCCTGCTGAGACATCACCGGCTAATTCAGTAAAACATCAGTACCAAGTACGGAGCTAGAACTAGCACCAACAGACCAGGGATAATCTTGATGACCGCCTTTAAGTAGCGCTGTAGCTCTATCTGAAAATGACAATCGAGGAGGAGATGGAGAAACCGCTAACATAAACTATACCAAAGATCCACCGGCCTGCCTTTCAGAAACCTCGGTGGTATATCCTTCACGTCAATATTAATCCATTCATGAGCAAAGTATTGTAATGGGCCATGCGGAGGGGCATTCGACTAAAAGACAAAGTAATAAGCATCCAAGGAAGGTTATTAAAGAAAGAAGTTTTTCGGTAAAGGAGAAATAGGGCAAAGAGTTACCTCAATCTCCCGAGGAACAACTCCACAAAGGTTACGGACGACGTTTTTGATCTTTGAATGAGGAAGGCAGCTTTCTTTTCCCTTTACCCCGAGAAGAGGGGGATTCAACACGCCTGCTCTTCTCACCAGAAGCCAACCCATGAGAGCGCATAATCTCCGGAGAGGGTATCCTTATGCGTCCTAAGCGATAGAGCTCCGCACGTCCGCCGGCGGGGGAGCCATCACGCCATCAACTCGGCTAGAGCATGATACACGCCTTCCATCTCATACACCCAATATGAAAACCATTTATGTGTAACCTTCAAATCCCGACCAAGCCGAGGGGACTTTAAGGGGTTAAAGGGCGCTACATGTAACCGCGCTCTTTATCCTCGGAAGACAAAATGCATAAAACTCTCCTCTACCATTTGTGGTCCGAAAAGCATGAAGGCGAAAGATAAGAACCTGTCCCTTGGTCAAAACCTGCCTGGAGAGCAACACGATTCAAATTGTAAGCCTCGCAAAATATTCTCCTTGTAAAAACCCTAAGGTACTCCAAGCGCCACAAAGCCACAAAATTGCAAGCATCAAATGTAGGAGAGTCCAAGGCGACATCCACAAAGTCCTCGGGAAAGAGCGATACAAACCGATGAGAAGCCTCTCCACATGAATTTTCATCGTATGGGCGAAAAGTGAATTCGTTTATATCATCCAGTAGAGGCGCTAAACGAACAGTCTGTTTAGCGATCGCCTTCTCAGAGAGCCGTTTCGAGGGAATGAAATAGGGTAAGTGACGGTACTTTCTATGCCATCTTCCACGGTAACAACTCGCTCACCAGTAAGCTCCAAGACCTTTGTCTCTGTCCTATAACAGCGATAATGCTCCGATCCCCACATCTGCATGAAGTTAGCTGGAAGGAACGTCTCAACTGTGAAGGAGGCGTCATTGGCTTTCTGAATATCACTTACCAGCAAGTCCAAATGATGATATAGTCCGCCCAGAAACATGGGCTCCAAAGGAAACGAGACACCACGTGACATGAGTATTGCCATGATCATTGACTCGTCCCTCACAGCGTTGGTTGGAGAATGTTCAAAGACTTCGTGAGAAAGAAAGTAAGACAAGAAGGCGGACAACTCATGTCGCTCGGTAGATCCAGCAGGAGGAGAAGGGGGTTCCCATCGAGACTCACCCACCAACTTGGGCGCCCACATCTTCACCCACAGGTTCAAGGTGGATCGCTTGGAAGACCCTCTAGGAATTGCATGGGCGTCAGTTTCCTCTGCAGAAAATACCCCCTTCCCCTTCCTTGGCGCAATTGCTCTAGAATCTTTCTCGGATAATCCAACAAGAGTCTGTGCCTCAGAAGGCGCATTCGCTTTAGCGACTAATTTCCTCGAATATGTGCATGCTTGCTTCAAAAAGCCCAATATGAGTCTGTCAGCATCAGACAGACTACCCGATGCTTCTTTAAAGTCGTGACTTCCGTAGAGGGGAAGGCCAGTCAGAGACACCACATCTTCTAATGTGGGCAATGCCTCTCCCCAAGCGAAGAGGCGTGTGTGAACCAAGGGAACCCACCTAAGAGACAGACGAATTATATCCCGGTTGTTCCTAGTAAGACACTTATAGCGTGACGAAGAAAGAGCCTCCATCAACCCCAGCTTAATGATTACATCCTTACAGTAGGGGATCGAAAGCATGTACTCAATCCACGGATGCCATTCTGTACAAGAAGTCGCCCGAGAAAGAAATTTTATCTTTGGAAGAACAAAGTCGCCACGATTAAGACGTACTCGACAAAAGGAAGTGATGGGAAGGAGAGGTGGATGCTCGATTTCCTTCTCCAGGAGCCAATCATTGGTTTCTTCATCTACCACTGGAGGGTCAAAGGCGGTCGGTTTACTAATCTGTCGAAAAAATCTATCGTCTAAGAGGGAGGCGACACCACTAGAGGGCCAAAGGCGGTCGGTTTACTAATCTGTCGAAAAAATCTATCGTCTAAGAGGGAGGCGACAGAAACGCCAGGGGTGGCAACCCGCCTGAGCTTTTCGGAGGACTTCTGTTTGGATAAGAGGGTCGCCAAGTTCTTACCCGCCCCAGGAGCGAAGATTCTCTCCTCCTATGATAAAATAGGAAGGAAGTGAGGCGCCTCCTCCTCGCCAACAGAGCCGCCATCACCATAAGAACTCTCAGCTGCTGAACTCTCATATTCGCTCATGAAAAAAATTCAGATGTCGCCCAGAAGAGAAATATGATAAAGAGAGAATGAAGAGGGAAAGATGTGCGGATTCAAAATCTACCTATCTCACCTTTAGGGGGAGTATTAGCTTTGTTGTTTAATGTCTTTAGCGACATTTATGGATTGAATATATGTAGGGTATTGTGTCGTTGAAACTTGGAGTCAAGCGTATGTATAATGAATTTTTGTAATTTGTTTATCGATATGATTGTAAGAGTTTTGTCACTAAAATTGACAAAGGGGGACATTGTTAGAGCATAACTCGGTTAAACCCACCAAGCGTTGGTATGTTTGGTTGTCATATTTTAGTGAATCAAAACTCAATTAAAGAGTCGCTTGATTATGTACTAGAGACAACTTTGTATAGGTTAGGCTATAAAGATTAGGATAATTAGACATACAAGTATTACTCGAAGACTTGAAGAATGTGAAGAAGTAATAAGCTACGTCGACGACATCATCCTTCCTCTTGAGGTTAGTAATATTTTGACTTGAACTGTTTTATTTCCAATATATCTTTCAAGTCGTGCTATATTGAAAACATAACTGCGAATCTGTGAATGATTATACTCTAGTAGACATAGTGTTAAGGAATTACATACGAAGGATAACGCTAATCTTTTGAACTTCGTAAATAAGACACCGACATAATCGTATGAATGCTATTGTGATTATGTGTACGGGTATGGGTGAAGATTTCGTCCTAGTAAACAATGTTTACATTCGTTTAAAGGAAGTACATTCATGAACTTGTTTTGTGAATCGAAAGGGAAATCGCTAGTCTTATTGGTATTGTTATTCATTGCATATATTTGGATTACCAATATTTGTGAGTTAGTAGAACATGTTAGAGCACTGCTCGGTCGAACTCGCAAGCGTTGTTATCTCAAGATTGTTTGTCAAGTTTAGTTGCCAAAACTATAAGTCTTGATTTCTAGTCTACTTATAGCTAAGTCTCGGACTAGGATAGAAAGGTGTAGTTGAGCTCTAGACTCCACGGAGTTCATCATGCAAAACTAAAGAACTACTTAAGGAACTGGTGGATCTTCATCGACTAAAAGGTACGTGGAGACTTGAACTTATCTATCACTCAAAAGTCTATCTACTCTATCTCATGTCTTGATACAAAAGTCGTATTGCTATATAGACATTGATTATACACATTTGCTATTTTGAGCCGAGTTTATGTCGCTTATCTATTTCTCGAAATATGTGTTGGTAAGCTTTCGCTTTGGCTAAGTTTATCTTTAGAAGTGACGAAAGTCATGTTGAGTATTTTAATATCTTGAAAATTGCTTTAATGAAAAATACTTTGTGAATAGCCTCTATTTAACATCCTCTAAGAATGTTTCAATGGTTGAAATGAGAGTTTAGAATATATAACCTTGAATGGATATAAACATTGTACGTGAACTCATACTTGTGTAAGTCCAAAATACTGAACTAAAGTATGCGTACTTTACCTGGTTCAGATGTCCTAAGCTAAGTCCGCATACTTCCGGAAGTTCACATCCCGTGAATTTCTGCTGGAGTTTGTGAACTGAAGACAAACTCAATCCGGGTACTTAAGTATGCGTACCGGTATGCACACTTGAGTGGGTTATTTTCTAAAAACGGTTTATTTGTGAACTAAGACATATATAAACTAAGGAATGCATATTTCCAAACCGTGGCTATAATATTCATGAATCGATTCGAGTGAATCAAAATCCTTTTTGCTTCGATTGTGTCTTATATACTTCTATGAGATATAAGCAATTGAACAACTCTCTAACTACTTCTTTTGAGTCATTTGAACTAGTTATGGTGAAGATGAATAAGGTTGATATGAAAGTGCTCATATGGCTAACCATTGGTTAACTACTGTTGAACCAAATAGGTGTACACGTTAGGTACGGTTACAAACCTAAATGAACGTGCATTTCATTTGTGCATAACAAGCTAAGTTCGATCCAACGGTTGAAAGATATTAGCTTGAATCTAATCAGGTTATCATCTAACGGTGAATATTAAATGTTTTGTTACCAAGGTAACTTAGATTGCAAACCCTGATTTGGAGACTATATAAAGGAGAACTCTAGCAACTGGGAAATATAATCCCCACACCTCCTGTGTGATACCAGTTGTATAAACTAGAGTTGATTCTCCTTTAACCTTAGGTTTCTACCAAGACCCTATAGGTCAACGATTTGAAGACTTCATTTGGATTGTGAAGCCATACCCAACTATTTTCTTTTTAGTTGCGTGATCTGATCTTGCTGTTTCTATCGTGTTTGAGTTCAATAGTATGATTGGCTTGAGATTAATTTCTCCAATAGGCAAGATAGAAAAGTAGTCACAAACATCTTCGTCTCATTATTTGTGATTCCACAATATCTTGTTTCATTATTCGATTAAGATTATTGTGAGGTGATTGATATTTCTAGGCTGTTCTTTGGGAATATAAGTCTGGTATATCAATTGGTTCCTGTTCACCTTGATTTATCAAAAGATGGAACAAAACTCGTAGGTATTTCTGTGGGAGACAGATTTATCTATTTCTGTGGACTTTTCTGTGAGATATATATTTGTTTATTAAAGTCTTCAACTTTGGGTCATAGCAACTCTTAGTAGTGGGTGAGATCAGCTAAGGGAATCAAGTGCGTTGTATCCTATAGAGTTTGGTTAAGTCTAAATATATTATCAAGTAATCACACTTTGATTGTTGTTTTGTCTCGATCTCGTATCCATAGACGATCACACAAAGTGTGAATACCGATTCGTTGTGTTGTCTCGAAAAAGTCCATAGACAATCACTTTCGGTAAGAGGACTTATAGGTGGAAAAGTTTAAGATTGTGGTATATTTGGGTACCCTCGTCTTTTCAGAGAGTATACATGTGATGTTTGTATGCTTCTTGATATTCAATCTTGAGATAAAGTTGTTAAAGCACTGCTCGGTCAAACTCGCAAGCGTTGCTATCTCAAGTTTGTTTGTCAAGTTTAGTTGCCAAAACTATAAGTCGTGATTTCTAGTCTACTTATAGCTAAGTCTCGGACTAGGATAGAAAGTTTAGTTGAGCTCTAGACTCCACGGCATTTATCATGCAAAGACGGAGAACTACTCAAGGAACTGGTGGAACTTCATCGATTAAAAAGTCTATCTACTCTATCTCGTATTTTGAGACAAAAGTCATATTGCTATATAGACTTGGATTATACACATTTGCTATTTCGAGCCAAGTTTATCTCGCTTATCTATTCTCGAAATATGTGTTGGTAAGCTTTCGCTTTGGCCAAGTTCATCTTTACAAGTGACGGAAGTCATGTTGATTATTTCAATATCTTGAATGCTTTGATGAAAAATAGTGTGGGAATAACCTCTATT
Source organism: Papaver armeniacum (assembly GCA_023531295.1). Classification (NCBI taxonomy): domain Eukaryota; kingdom Viridiplantae; phylum Streptophyta; class Magnoliopsida; order Ranunculales; family Papaveraceae; genus Papaver; species Papaver armeniacum. The sequence continues at coordinate 5,870 of JAJJWW010010820.1, read as the reverse complement.
TAACATCCTCTAAGAATGTTCCAATGATTGAAATGAGAGTTTAGAATATATAACCTTGAATGGATGTAAACATTGTATGTGAACTCATTGTGTAAGTCCAAAATCCTTGAACTAAAGTATGCGTAATTTACCGTTTCAGGCAGTCCGGAATCTAAGTCCGCGTACCCGTACGCGTCACTGTAGAAGTTCACATCCCATGAATTTTTGTTGGTGTTTGTGAACTGAAAACAAACTCAAACCGGGTACTTTAGTATGCGTACTTGTATGCATACTTGAGTGGGTTATTTTCTAAAAAACGGTTTATTCATGAACTAAGACATATATAAACTAATGAATGCATATTTGCAAACCGTGGCTATAATGTTCATGAATCGATGCGGAGTGAATCAAAATCTTTTTTGATTTGATTGTGTCTTATATACTTCTATGAGATCTAAGCAATTGAGCAACTCTCTAACTAGTTCTTTTGAGTCATTTGAACTAGTTATGGTGAAGTTGAATAAGGTTAATATGAAAGTACTCATATGGCTAACCATTTGGTTAACTACTGTTGAACTAACTAGGTGTACACGTTTAGGTACGGTTACACAAATGTAAATGAACGTGCATTTCTGTTAGAGAATTCTCGGTCAAACTCGCATGCGTTGCTATCTCAATCATGTTTGTCAATGTTAGTGATCAAAACTATAAGACTTGATTTCTAGCCTATTTGTAGATGTCTCGGACTAGGATGTAGATAGTGTAGTTGAGCTTAAATCTCTCGACGTTCATCTCTTGAATACGAAAAACTACTAAGGGGAGCTTGTGGAACTTCTTCGAAAAAGGTATGTGGAGACTTGAACTTATCTATCACTTGGCAAGTCTATTTCTACTATCTCCTATATTGAGACATAAGTCGTGTTACGATATAGTTTTCTTTATACACATTTGAGATTTGAGATTTCGAGCTGAGTATATCTCGCTTACATATATTTCTCAAAATATGTGTTGGTAAGCTTTCGCTTTGACCAAGTTCATTTTATATCATGAGAAAATTGCCGAGTAACATCTTACATGTTTTCTGTGATACAATCATTTGGTGTAAGACTTGGAAGATTTCAATAATGATTATTTCAATATCTTGAAAATTAATAATGTGTGAAAACGGCTATTGTCATTATAGAAGAATGTTTCAATGATTGAAATAAAGAGTTGATGATGTAACCATCTTTGGATATAAGCATATATAGTGTGTTCGCACATTAGTGTATAAGTCCATAAAGAAGCCAAGAGTATGCATATGTGTGTATACGGAATTGGTGAAGGAGACAGGTTAAGTATGCGTACACGTACGTATATTGGCGGAGAGTTCTCAAACCGAGAATTTCTGCTGAGTTTGGTTTTGGCAAAACTCTTAACTAGTCACCTTAAGTATGCGTACATATACGCATACTGGCGAAAGTTTGAAACGAAAATTTCTGCTGAGTTTGGAAACTTTACAAACTCAAAACCGGTTGCTTAATGACGCATACCTGTACACATACTTAAGCTGGTTACTTTGTCAAATCGATCAAGTCCATGAAATTAAACATTTAAATCATAAGGCGATTAGTCAAAATCGCTCTCAAGGCCGATTACTGGGCCGAGTAATCGTCAGTGCCATATGACCGAGACTGACTTTTGAGCAAAACAAGTTAACGATTTTTCCAAGTTGGACTTGCATGCACTAAAATTAGAAAACAAAATTTTCGTAACTCCTCAAATGAGAGTTATAAAATTGAAAAACCTCTAAATACGTTCAATATAACAGTATTACACACTTAATTACACGATGGTATAAAATTTTTCATTTTAATTAGGTAAAAATCATGACTAATGAGCAACAATATATAAGTTATTAATAATAGATTCCGAGTATTAGACCGACTTTTGGCGATTTCCAAGTCCGAACTTGTTGCTCCTCGTTCCAAGTTCCCTAACCGAGTAGGACCGAGAACGATTTCGGCTACTTTGATCATAAGGAATGCAATCTTTGCAAACCGTGGCTATAATGTTCATGATTGATTCAAGTGAATCAAACCGATTTGATTTCAATTGTGTTTTCTAAACAATTGAACAACTCTTTAACTAGTTTCATTTGAGTCATTTGAACTAGTTATGGTTAAGATAAATAAGGTTGATATGAGAGTAATCATATGGATAATCTCGGTTAACTATTTGTGAACCAACCTGGTGTACACGTTTAGGTACGGCTACATAAACCTAAATGAATGTACATTTCATTTGTGTGTAACAAGCTAAGTTCGATCTAACAATTGAAAGATATTAGCTTGGTTGAATTAGGTTTTTCATCTAACGGTGAATATTGAATGATTTGTTACCAAGGTAACTTGGATTGCAAACCCTGATTTGAAAACTATATAAAGGATAACTCTAGCAACTGGGAAACCTAATCCCCACGCCTCCTGTGTGTTACTAGTTTTATAACTAGAGTCTCCATTCTCCTTTAACCTTAGGTTTCTTCTCGAGACCCCATAGGTTAACGGCTTGAAGACTTCATTGGGATTGTGAAGCCGGACCCAACTATTATCTTTGCAATTGCGTGATCCGATCTTGCTGTTTCTATCGTGTTTCAGTGCAATTGAAATAATTGGCTCGAGATTTTATATCTCCCGATAGCAAGATAGAAAAGTAATCACAAACAAACTTCGTCTCATCGTTTGTGATTCCACAATAACTTGTTTCACTAGTCGATTAAGTTTATTATGAGGTGCTTGATAATACTAGGCCGTTCTTCCGGAATATAAGTCCGGTTTTTCAATTGGTTCCTGTTCACCTTGATTTATCAAAAGACGGAACAAAAACTCTTGGGTATTTCTGTAGGAGACAGGTTTATTCAATCCTATAGCTTTTCTGTGTGAGACAGATTTGTCCATCAAGTCTTCGACTTTGGGTCGTAGCAACTCTTAGTTGTGGGTGACATCAGCTAAGGGAATCAAGTGCGTAGTTGTAGAAACCCAATAGTTTGTATTTTGATTATCGACTAATCAAAGTATAATTTAACACATCTTAGTCCTTAATTACCTTGCATTGTGTGAATAGTCAACTATAAGAATAAATAGTTTTTATTTTACTGTAGGAATGTGATTTTTTCCGTGAATTGCTTGGAGTTTGGAAACTATATGTTCTGACTAACGTGTCAGGGTCAAGTGAATTAGGAATTTTGCAAATGGGGATTAATGTTGAGTATGGTTGTTTGTGTAGTGGGCTTCTTCTGAGAGTAGGTTCCCGACCCATATTTCTTTAGTTAACGTTTCCTTAGGATAAGTTCGGTCAGAAAACAGAAATCAAGTAAAACTCTGAAGTTTATCTGTGGTGTATTCTTCTTGTTTCGACACAAGCAGGTTAGAGAGAGATTGAAACGTTAGTATAAATGGGAGATCAGTGGAAAAGAGTGAATTTTATTTTGGAAGATCCTGGATTCAATCTTTGAGAAACAAAGCTGTGTTGCGAATCCCTAAACTGGTCGAGTTTCTTTGAAATTCAAAAGTGATTGATAAAGGAGTTTCTTTTGGTGTTTCTAATTAAAAGTTTAAGGTATGATTCAACTCTATTACTTCTTGCCAACCTTGCTTGAACTTACTTGATTAGCCTTATTGAATGATTCTATAAAAACTTGCTACTCTCTATTGTTATAAACTTCTAAGAGGACAGACCTTTAGGTTTCAATCGAAGTTGAATTTCAGTTCTTTTGATTCTGAATTAGGGTGGTGCGGAAACTGGTTTGGATATTGAAACCATGAGAACAAGTTACTACAAAATCTATTTTTTTTTTACATGAAAGTTGGTCGAGTTGTAATGAACACTTAGATCAGATTTTTCATATACTGTCATGTGACTGTTTGGCTTGATTTTAGGACACTTTAGATATTGAACTGAATTTTAGATTCTTCTCATGAAATTTAGCACTTTGAAAGATGAATCAATTATGATGTTAACTGTCATGTTCTAAGCTACTTAATGTGAGATATGCCTATTTCAGTATTGATATTCAACATCTGTGACCAACTCTACTTTTTCAGAGAATTTGACATATATGTTCTTAATCTAGCCTTAAGATTTGTACAGTTAAGTATCAGTTTTATTATGAACAAAAAATTCCAGCATGTCATTAGATGTTGCAGTTAGGATTATGCAATTTGAAAGTAGCTTGTGTGGTAACCTGTCCCGCACTATGGCAAAGGTTTGCTCTCAAGGAAATGACAATCTACATCTTGTTCTAGCCTTAGTTTCTAGGTTAACACATCGAACTGTTTATATGTTGATTTAAAACCTTAGTTCTTGTGTAGGGTTTATAGTATATTGAATTACCAACTGATAGGACTTATTTTGATTGAATTTAGGAGTTTATCATGAAATCGAATTTACTTGTAACTCGCTATGAGTAGGCATCTTTATGGACGTCTATAAATGTGCTAGAGTTTGTTTTAGCTTTTGATGTATTATCGAAGATTATAGAGGAGATTGTTATCTTTCTAATGAGCTATTGGTGTTTGAATTGAATCAAAGATGAATAGTTTTATACACCTCGAAACTTTGACCTCGTGTTGTTTACCAGGGTGTTAGAGGTTGAAAATGAAGTGAGTTTTAACCACACTACATTGTGCAGGTTGTACTGTTTGAATATGTGTCTCTGAATTCAATTGGCGGATTGCGAATTTTGAGGTTTGAGTAGCGGTTGAGGTGGGAACTTGCATCACTCTTTCGTAACCATTAATGGCTTTGCAAAACTATGTTTATGTACTTTAACAAATTCATGCATTGTTAGTTTTTGTTCTCGAAAACTCTGTAGATTCTGTTAGTTTTTCCATCACTTGGAAATGACATGATTTGTGCTTGTTTGCCTCTGTAATTGTGTGAGAAATAAGAATTTCCTTTTTATGGTATACAGGACACTCTTCCTTCTTTTTATAACTACTTACATTCAGCTTTTATTGCTTAGAGTGGGTCATCATGGTCTGGTGATATCAATAGATAATGAGTGTGGTTAGCACAAATATTATACATTGTTCGATGAAGGAGTAGTTCCATATATGTGACTGTACTCTATGCAGTGTTGTTTTCTTTTGATGTTTAAAATACTGTGCTTGTTTATTCCAAAGAATGAAATATGTTATTATCGTCTCGAAGAAACTTGCATTCTTAAAATTCAACTTGATGATTATGTTCGAGTTGTGTAAGTATCCACGGGGCTTGTTTAGCTCACTCTTCCACTTTGTTAGTGACAGTATCTTTGATGTATGTGGTGTTGTTTTGGCCGAAGGAGGAATTGAAGTTTGGCCGATTAAGTGGACTTAACTTATGCTCTTGTGAGATCGTCACAGTCTCAAGTTATTTTTGGCACCTTGTAACTTTCAAGGTGCTTTCTTTTTTTTGAGTATTTTGTATGTAGTCGGTCTCTAACTCTTGAATGTATATATTGTGTATAGTGTATATTACAAACAACACTCAGAATTTAGTTGGTTATGTATAATATTAAAAGTCTAGTATATGTCTTGGTTCGGTCCCTTTTAAATGTTTAAATTTCTGGCTTAATATAGTTTTTGTTTAGAATCCCAAGTATTGTCTTAAGGAAAAGGGGCGCTACAAAGTTGGTATCGAGCTCATTAGTGGATCTTATATGGGCAATTAGTAGAAGCTAGAATCTAAAAGACATTAAGAATAAAAAATCATATTGAATATAGTGGATTATTTGTTGTTGTTCGAGTAGTGTGCTTACAATATGTCTTGTAAAGTTTAGATATTAAGATTTATGTTCTTGTTGCTGTGGGCGCAGAATGGTAGATGTAGTCACAGAAATCCTACACTAATCACAATAATCCACAGCAACT
>JAJJWW010010819.1:0-36405 GCA_023531295.1 Papaver armeniacum | reverse complement strand
TTAACTCGACCAGGGTTGTATAACCAAAACGGTGAAGTTGGACGGACGAGATGATCTTTGAGACACTCATCTGCGACCGTTGATGGAATTAGGGTTTTTGAAGAGGTGCGCAAGCATCACTCTTCAGCTTGGTCGAATCAAGCTTGGGATACAATTTTGACAGGGCCGATCGTGCATGTGTGTAGACGACATGACTGTGTAGGTGCCCATATGTCATTGTCTAGTGAAAGTGTGATCGGGGCCACTCAATTTGTCCGGCGAAGTTGAGTGGTCGAGATCGGTTTGCGGCAGAAAACTAGTGCCGCAAAGCCGCGCATCGTGCCAACTTCGGGCGAGCATTCCAAGATGACCATTCTTGGTCGGTCTTGTCCGGACGGCCAGCGTGTAGGTGGTAGGCTGGTGTTCATGCCTATACCTGATTGTCCCATGAAAACGTGTGTTTATGGGTGAAAACTATTCTTGTCGGATTTGGTAATTTGGGGTGTGTGGATGAGGAATGAATCTAAACTCTAAACAAATGCACTGCGCGGTGAGTGCTTGTAGATTCGGAAATCAATCTGTGCAAGTCCGGCCAAACCAAGAAATGGCCGTTCCGGACTTGTTTCGGTCACAAAGTGAAGGAGATGGGGTTGATCTTAAGGAGGGAAGCGAAGAAGGTGTTGAGATTGTGAAGGTGTTGGCTTGCTTATGACTTGTAAGAAAGTTGAACCGAAACTACGGGATGCAAGCTATCGGTTCCCGGTGTCTTGTATCAACACTTGGTTTTGTTTCTTTCTCGGACTTGCTCTTGTTGGTGGAAATAGGGAGGAGAACCTATTTATACAAGTCATTGAGCCTTATTCATGTCTCTCGTGGGAAGTGGAGGAAGTGGAGTGATGGAGTAGTGGAGTTGTGTGTCGGTGCTACACGATCATCCTTGCCCACTTCTCCTGTCATCTCTAACCGTCCATAACTTCCTAACACGTTCTTGTGATGGCGCGTTGCACGCCGCACTGCCGTAAACCGCAGGACCAATACCCGGTATGTATCCCCAGTTTGTGACATGATTGATGTACGGAATGTGTGGATCGTGGATCCACGAAAGGTAGCATGTAATCTTGAATTGAATAAGCTGCGTTATTCGGGGAAGTTGATACTTGTGAAGTATCATGTGTATTTTATGCGAGTGCGCATCATGGTGTGTGGTAAAGTGATGGGTGGTGACGCCTCACCGACCAATTAACTCCCGACCGGGGTTGTATAACCAAGTTGTGGTGAAGTTGGACGGACGAGATGATCTTTGAGACACTCATCTGCGACCGTTAATGAATTAAGGTTTTTTTTTGAAGAGGTGCGCAAGCATCACTCTTACTTAGTGAAACCAAGCATGGGAAGGTTTTGGAAAGGACCGGCCCGGGCATGCGTGTAGACAACATACCGGTGTACACGTCCATATCTCACTGTCCCCATGAAGGTGCAATCTAGGCCACTCAATTTGACCGGCAAGAGGAGTGGTGGAGAACGATTTTGTAATAGGAATTTGGTACCGCAAAAGCCGCGCACCATGCTCACTTCGCTAGGCGTTCCAAGATGACCTAACTTGGTCGATCTTGGCCGACCGGTCTGGCGTGTAAGTGGTAGGCTGGTGTTCACGCCACACCTGACTATCCCATGAAAACGTGATCTGAACCACTCAAATCGTCCATAAGTTGAGCGGTCGAGATTAGTTTGCGGTTTGGGAGGTGTGACCACGCTAGTTTGAGCGCGCGTCTTGGAATGACCAGGCATGATATGCCTTGGCCGATCGGGTGAGGGGATAGATGGGCCACGGTGGTCATGCTTTGGTATGACCGACTCCGCTTAATATAATCTTGGACCCTCCATTCGTCTTTGGAGAAGATGGACGCTCGTGATGCTCAAAACCCTAATTTGGGTTTCACGGCCGTGTAACCATGCTCTGTTTGGGCGCACGAATTAGGATAACCAACCATAGTTGGTCTTGCCGATTGGTCGGGTATGTAGGCGGCCCACGGTGATTGTGTTGACATGCTCTGGGCCCTTTGAATCTTCATCTACACCCTCCATCTATACCTGCGAAGATGGATGGTTGAGACTGTTTTGCGACACATGTAATATGCCGCAAACCCTAATTTAGGGTTTTCCACCCATACACTCTGGTTTGGACATTTTTGCAAGCTAGGCCAATCTCTGGGGAGGCCGACCATGCGGGGTCCGCGTCGGTTCGGCAGTGGATATTCCATACGTTCTTGGGGTGATGGAATTGATCTGGGTCATCCAATCATGCTTGTGGAGTTGGATGACTGTGATCATATCCGGACTGATACGGTCAGTCCGGATGCTCAATCGGGCTAGTATAACACACCGAGAGGGGCTCAATCGAGCTAGTATAACACACCGAGAGTCAGCTGTACGGGTATTTCGTACATGGATTCATTATAATGCTTGGAGGTTCGTGTTGCTCAGAAGAGCAATACTCGATCCGTCATGCCGCACCGATAATGAGTACAGAAATACAAGGCTGATTGCGCATTAATTAATAATGCTAGAAATTCACGGGGGTATATGGGATTGTTGCTACATGCTCCAACCTGGATGAATTTCATGTATTCACAGAATGGGATTGTTGCTACATGCTCCATTCTAGGTGAATTAAGTGAGGGAGTATCCAACACTTATTGATGGCCTTATCTTTTACAAGATGTCGACGCATAATTTTCTCGGTTTTTACAATTTTAACCTTAAATGAAAATCCACCATCAACATTAAGTCCCCCGCCTAGCATAATGGTTACACTATTGTGGGGTAGGCATGAGATGGACATACATATGTGAGAAAGACAGGATAAAAGAAGTTTACTCGGAAGAGTATTGACCGACCGCTAGTCGCCCACGCCGTTGTGCTTGTATGGAATCCTTTGGTGGGACCGGTTTCCTTCTTTGGGTATTTGAATCAGAAAAGGAATCCAAAAGAGGTATCCTTGCTCTATTGGGATTCTTCTAATTTTTTGTCTATAAAAGAGACCAACCCCTTTGCTTTTTCTCACGATTTTTTTTTGTTTGGCTGCTCCCGCGTGATCTTCTTTGCCGCTTGCCGATGCCGCGGAGCTGAGGCCGGAATCTGTGCCGTCGAGTCCAAGGTAAGTCTTTTTTTTTTTTTTTTTTTTTTTTTGGAAAAACCCTAATTTCTTAGGTAAAATCCTTTGATAGATACATCATGATTAGTTCCTCCACCTAAATTGATAGCAAAAATGCCCCGAGGGATTGCTTAGTAAAACAAGCCGTGAATCCGTGTTGTTTTTGCTTCCTTTTTCCACCGTTGCATGCAGAACTTAGCTTTTAGGTTATATCTTGAAAAACCCTTGGCTTGAATCTCGTAGACACGATTCCCATGAATAAAGAAAAATCGTGTTATGATGTGTGTGGATGAACGCGGGCCCGCCGTGTATGCTTGATTGAACGTGGGTCTCACCCACATATGCTTGACTGAAAGTCGACTTTGTATTAGTCTTGTGCCCGGGCTTGAAACTTGAGTAACACCGAACTTGAAATTTATACCGGACTTGAAATCAATACCAGACTGAAACTTGTACCGGACTTGAAACCAATACTAGACTGAAACTTGTACCGGACTTGAAATCAATACCAGACTGAAACTTGTACCGGACTTGAAACCAATACCAGACTAAAACTTGTGTAATACTGGTGTTTGGACCTAATCCCAGCTTTTGTGCATTTCAACTTGTCTTGTCGTGCGTGACTACACGCTTCATGCGCTTTTCATACAAGTTCTGACTCCTGTCTTTCATTTCATTGTGGAATGAAGAAAAGAATTCCTGTTGAGATGTCTTCCGGAGATAATGCTGGTGCCAATCCAGGAAGTGTTGATGGCTTCAAAGATATGCCGAACATCGATGATGAGTTGTTCACCTCGCCTTTTCCAAACATTAGAAGACATCCTTCTCATAAGATAGTCCTGCTTTCCGATTCAGAAAATATGGATGCTGATCCATTTTCTTCTTCAGCACTTGTGATGAGATTTTTTCTCCGGAGAAACGAATATCCGCCTTCCCCTATTGACTTCAAGATTTGTCATAATCCACTGGGTTCTTATGAAGGATGGATGAGACGCATGTTGAGTAATAAGGGTATTCAAGACAATTTGACCAAAGCGCAAATCCTCAATGCGGTCATGGCATCTGCTTCTCTTGAAATTAAGAAAGACGATGCGGGTTTGATTACCTTCATTTCTCGATGGTGTCCTTCTACTCATACAGCCATATCTAGGTGGGGAGAGATGACTATTACTCTGGAGAGTGTAGCTGCATTAATGAACCCTCGTTCTTTGGAAGTCTTTCTTACGAGCTTTCTGATACGGAACAACGTAACTATGATGCTATACTTCAAAAGGTGGCAGGTTTCGACAGTCTGGACAAGGAGGAGAAAAAGATACGAGATGCTTTTACACTGGTGGGTGTCGGAGTGGTCTCCTGGCACCCAGAGCCGGATCAAGAGTTGGAAAATGAGCTCAGCGTGATTGCGTTCCTGTCTTTATGGCTATCCAGAGATATATTCGACGACGGTTCTGGAAAGAAGACCATTAGAGGTGACCTCGTTAAGATCAATGCAAGTAGGTTGGCTGATAGCCCATGTAGGACTATTGGTGGGCATCCAAACCATCACTGATTGGCTATAAATCTGGCAAAAGGTAAAGTTCTTCCCCTGGGTGCCTTGTTCCTTGGATCGCTGTACTCTCATCTGGACGCCTTAGCAATGGACATGCATGTTTCTAACGGGTACAAGAAGGTGGAATCGCACGTTCACTTCGCTTTTCTTCAGGCATTCTTATGGGAACACTTCAAAAGCTATGCTCCTGCTCCTGCAAATTTGCTCGGAACTTGTATGGTGGCTCGAGAATACTCATTTGGAATAGGAGGCGTCCCGAAAATGTAGCGAAACTCGTGGACATATTTGACAATGTGTCTTACGTAGATTTCCGTCCATGGGGGCCGATCCACCCTTCCATTGTTCAACCAAAGACTTTTGCTATTGCTTCTGGATAGTCCTGATGCGATCTTTGTGTTGCGTGCTGATGTTAAGACTATGAGATTTGGGGAAATTGTTTACCCGCACAATTTGCATCCCAGGGATATGTCCCGTCTTTATTCAACGAAGAATTTACGTGACTCCGTACAATATTGACAGGGCGGCTCGTCAAATGGGATTTGATCAGGGTGTCCCATTTATCCGTCCACCAGGGGTTCCGAAAGAATTCCTCTCAAATATTCTTAACGCTGACGTGTTTTTAGAACGGGTGAGCCTTCCCTTCTGGCCCATTGGGAGAAACCCAGTGGTAACCGATAAGTACAAGGAATTTTGGAGGAGGCAACTGTTGATTTTCCAGGAATTCTCGGAGAGTGTTGTGGACAGTTCCGTGGTGAACCATCTTCCGACGTTTTGAAAAAGCATTTCCGGTTGAAGCCACTTCCAGCCAAACGGACCAGAGCTGAGGATTGCAGTCCCCAAGCAGGAGAGAGATCCAAAAGGCAGGCTTGTGGTTCGTGATGCGTGTCGTAGGTGCAATCAAATTAATTAATACTTTTCTACCTAATTAACAAGTAATATAGGGTAGTCAAGGTCGATCCCACGAGGAGCAAGAGATCTTAGTTGTAAAAGTTGTCACGAAAGGGGGGTGTAAAAAGCAAAAGAAAATAAACAAAACAATTAAAAAGGTAAAGTTGAAAACAATAAGAGAGACAAGACCAAGGAATCCTTATTCGTTACGAAACAATGATTAAAGTTATGTTCTTTTCTACTTGTTATTAGTCACAAATTATCACCAACCGTAGGTAAAGCAGCTAGCTCAGTGCTAAACCCCTAAATCCCTTGTATCACCGGACACGGAAGTTCTCGACTATCGGATTCTAATCACCAAGCCACCTAGAATTAGCTCAACCTAGATGTAACTTGGCTCATGCATTAAGTTTTGTGAATTTCTTAGGTTGATATTAGTAGTTAGACTCTTAGCTCAAGGTCCACTTGCTAACGTTGTTTCTACACACAATTGCTCCACGGAATCCCTCCGCAAGGTCTCGTGTTTGCTACTTATGTAAAGAGTCAAGAAACGATTACTTATCTCCTAACTTTCACTAGCTTTAGATCAAATTAACAAATCAATTTAGCGTGCACTCCAAACAATCTATCAATCAATCATGAATGTCTTTAAGATCACTCCTATTAGTAAAAACAAACGATAATTATGTGAAAAACTTCAAGATAGAATTTGAAAACAAAACTCAAATCATGTTAAGAACTAGGAATTCATCCTCAATCAATAAATTAACTACTCATGTTAAAGAGTTCACACAAAGAATAAGAAAAGAAAAGAATTGTGTGTGTAAAGATGTGTAAAAGATATGTGTAGAGATGTGTAGAAGTTGTAGAAAACTTCTCTATTTATAGGCTTCAATATTCTCCAAATCTTCCAAGGAATAGAATCCTTTTCCTTTAGCAATTCAATTTCCAATTCCAAGCTTTTCTCAACTCTTCCACCTTCTCTTTCCAAATTTGAGTCCAATTCTCCATCCAATTCCTAGCCCAAGTCTTCACACCCATGAGAGAAGTCCATAGAAAATTCTGGAATTTTGGCTCTGCCGGAAAACCGGGATTGTGGCCGGAATTTGGCCGGAAAACGCGTCGCCGGCCGCTGAAATTTTCTCCTCCGTCGTGGAATATTCGACGAATATTCCGTCGATCCACCGTTAGGACTAACGGTCAAAAGTCAACCCGTCGATCAACGGTTAGTCAGCGGGTTAAGGGAAGTCAAGCCGGATGGCGAGTCGATCCACTGAGTCGACTTTTTAACTCGTTGGCTTACTCGGCTATCGATGCAGTGGGCGAGTTAGTGGATGGATCATGGCGAGGCCAAAGTCTTGCCTAGGCCACGGCTTTGCCACGACCAAAATGGCCTGCACTATTCTTCATCCGGCCATAACAACTGAGCATTGCTACTCCCAACACTTGCAATGTCACCGGCAAGAACCTTCATTTGCCAATCCCTTGTATCATCATGCCCGCACCACCAATTTCTCGACTTCATTTCCTCCATGAGCTCAACCAATTTCGGTTCCATTACCAACCTCAACTCAAACACAATCCCTCGGTTACCTTTGTCTCCCATTGCGGTTGCAAAGCCACAACACCACCCGCCTAATTCTCCATTCTTGCGAAAGAGCTTGGTGACTCGATTACATGCCCAGTGCGTACCCGAAGCACCATCATTCCACCAAGTACATGAACTTATTCTCGCCGGTTCCGGCTACTCTTTGAACCTCCCTGCAATGCCACAACCAGCTCCACCCTCTAATCCCATCAACACCAGCTACAATAATGACTCCACTTCACCTGCAATCTCATCTAAACTGTAACAGCACAATCAACAACTCCATGTTCTGTAGCTTACACCCGCATTGCACCAGAGCTCAACTTCTACACAGAAACCATTTCACTGTCACTCTGCAAAACAACTCAACAGCTGCAACAAGGCCATCAGTGCCATCACATCTGCATCTCATAACATTCACCTATGCTGCACAGCCAAATAAGCCTCATTCATTCCTTTGCAGGTGCAAGAATGCCATTGCAACCATCCCACCATCCACCTCAAACCATTTTCTATCAATCCTTTCAATCCTTCACCAGCTTTCCTAACAGCTCATCATTCCCATCTCAACCTTGCATCCAACATCGAGACCCCTAACAGCCATGTTCAATTCCTTCTCACTGCACTGCGTATTTAAACTCAATCCACCGCCAATTTCTCGCTCCCTCTATCACCGAACTCAAGCCAACAAATGCGAGAGCAACCCAACTTCAACCGAATCTCGCCTCGGCCATCACAATCAAGTTTTGACTTCCTCTTCTCGATTCACAGACCCAACACGGCATCGATCTCTACTTACAATTCATCACTCGAACTTTGCTCCATCATTTACCGAGACCCTAATACCAATCTTCACAAATAACTCTAAAATAACAGAATCACCTCACCTCCATTGAATCCCTTTAATCAGTTCCTAGAAACCCATCTCTGAGATTCTCGATTCACTGCAACATCCAACTTCTTCATAATCTCGATCTATTTCTCTCTGAGCTCAATAGCAGTCGTCATCCTCTTCTTCTCCAATTTCTTCTCTGTCGTAGCTTCCTTTGCACGAACCCTAATTCCACTTTTGGGTTTTAACTGCATCTCAATCGAATTACAGACACAGCTTTTCTTTTACATTCAATCTCTCAATTTCTCAATCTCTGGTCTCAATAGCAGCCATGACTGCTTTTCAATTTCATCATCGCCTCTCATTCTTCATCTAACTTCAATAGCGGCGAGGAACTCATCGATGGCGAGAATCATCTCTAATTTCAACACCCATTCTTTAGTTCACATCGAAACTCCATCAGTTCTTGATTTCCATCCACAAATTCATCTCTGATTCCTCCTCTCTGAGCTTCAATTCTTTATCAATTTCCCGATCTGTTCTTGAGATAACAGCGACAACTCGTTCTCTCTCGATTCTCGATTAACGGCAGCAGCCCTGGCTGCTTCTCACTTTCAGGTGTTGAAGAAAACGAGTAAAATGATTGAGAAAGAGAAATTTAGGGTTGTGTAATAATTTGGGTGGATGGTTATACCCCAGGGATAGAGACCACCACACTTAATAGATAAGGGGTACCCTGATGACAACCCCCTTAGCCTTGACTTGGCCTGACTTTAGTACTCCTCCAAATTGGGTTGCCCCTTAACCTCCACTGGGCTCCATATATCAATCGCCTGTAAAATGACCTTTTTGCCCTTTTGGCTCAAATTAGGTGGTTTCTTCTTCTTTTCCTCCGTGCGACTCCAAAGTAGCTACAAAACTCAAAACAAGCGTAAAATACATAATTTACAAGAAAAATGGCAAAGAAAGCATAAACTACTAGATAGTAAATTAGGTGTATTCTACACCTATCAAATTCCCCCACACTTAGACTTTGCTAGTCCTCGAGCAAATCAAACTAAAAACTCACAACTTCAAAGCGTTCAAGCGTCCCAAGCATCCAAAGAGCTATGAGGACATAGAGTTTCTGCATGCTAGTAATAAGAAGTTAGAAATACTAAAGAACATATTCTCGTTCTTAATTGTTGAGTGAGAAATAACCACACCATAATGAGAGAATGCGTGTTTGAGAAACGATCAATAAGCATTTCGCCTCGACTTCTGCCTCACCAAATATGATTTTATGATAATTGCACTCAAAAAGACAGCTTTTTTATGGTTCTCACATGTGTGCAGGTAGGAATGAAGATAGAAATCCTGCATCACGTTGAATGGTGGGAAGGACATCTTCCGAAATATTTTTAAAAACCCACATCTTTTAATATTTTGAAAAACCATTTTTCTGACGATCTCTAAGAAAGGAAATCAACCATTATTATCGAGGATGGGATTACTTACTCGCCTTCACATCCGATCACCAATTATGATAACACCACTCTCACGGCATCCAATAGAAACGTCTTCCGTTCCTCGTCTTTAACTTCTTGGTCTTCGGTTTCAACTATTGATGATAAACCCTTGAATTTCATAAATCCTTAACAATTTGTAACTCTTTTACCTTAAAAATCCTTGTCGCTTGAAACTTTCTTATAGATTTTCCTTCCCCACGGCTTATTAACAAAACAAATATTTCTCTTGTTTTTCTCTCTCTTTTTTTTTTCTTTTTTCTTTTTTTTTTTTTTTTTTTTTTTTTTTTTTTTTTTTTTTTGAAACAAGAGAAATTAAATACAAAATAAACCATGGCCGTGGAAGAAGTATTTTACCGCTTGATTCTCCATTTCTTGTATCGTCTTGAAATCATAAACTTCAAAAATTCTCACCTTTTAATTTTCTTCGCTTTCATGAATAAGCCTTCATACTTGGATATAAAATTACCTCATTGTATTGTAAGTCTTCAACATATATGTAAAAATCCGCTCTTTTGTATGTTGCTTTTACTTGAATTTGAAATTTGCTCTTTTTCTTGTTCCGTTGCTTATAAACCTTAAATTTTTCCAACTTTCCTTGTAGATTTTGGTGTCGCTCCTTGTTGATGATGAATGTGTTTCTATGGATCCGTTGTTGTCGCGAGAGAGAATGGTGCTAACTGCAAATCGAACTACAAGAAGGAAGCTTTCATCCATGGACGTCACCCTCATGATTGACAAAATTAGCACTCAAGAGATCAAAGAGTAGTGCTTCTATTGGTGGGAGGTTGGGTAGCTCACCATTCTACCCGGAATTAACGTACGGTGACACACACTCAAAAGAAGCTCTTTAGTAGATGGAAAATTTCTGGTCGGTGCCTCACATGATATGAATACGGGTAGTCTCCACTAATGATTGATCAGCAACTCTAATAACGCATTTCTCCTCGCACCAAATTCGCATCACCGGCATGATTAAATCCATTATTTAACACTCAAACAAACAAGAAATCCGAATGTAATTCTCTAACATTTCCAAGTTCAATTATGTCGGTCAAAATCTCTATGTAAACATACCTAGAAGTATGCTAGTGACTCTAAAATCTTTAAAAGTTGGAATTTTTAAGTAAAACTTTTTTTTTTTTTTTTTTTTTTTTTTTTTTTTGTAATTTTTGTTTTAAAAACATGCTTAACCACTCCCCACACTTAAACCTTACATTGTCCTCAATGTAATTGAATCCTCCTAGTAAAGTCAAGATGGGAAATTTTAACATGATAAGAAACAAGAAAAAGAAATAACAAAAAGCAAAAAGAATAAGAAATACAAAACCTATGGGTTGCCTCCCATTAAGCGCTTGTTTTAAAGTCGACGGCCCGACTTAGCTCTTGCAAGATTCATTCCCCATATACTAACAATCTGAAAATTTGAGGATCCACCCATAATACCTGTTTTGCAAACAATAACTCCATACAAATATTAGCACAAGAAAACAATAGTGAAATTATCGCTCGATAGAAATTTCCCCCACACTTATTCTCGTCCCCACTCGGAAGTGTATAAAGAACATAGAATTTGGGAATTTCCATGTATTCCTCTTGGCAAACCTGCATGGTGTTAGCATCTAGTGTTTCCAATGGTGGGTATTTAGAAACAAAATCATCCAAAAATACTTTCGAAGCACATACATTCAAACCAATAAGAGGTAAAGGAGAAGAATCAATAGGCAAAGGGTTAGACAAACCTTGCACAATCTCTTGTATTATAGAATCCTCTTCATCCTTAAAAAATTCAAGTGAATTACTTACCTCTTGTTCATTGTGGTCCTCTATTAAACCTTGCAACCATTCTTCGTCGTTTTCTACCTTAACCAAAGTCTCGGCATCATCATAATCATTAGCAAGTTCAATTGGGTCTTCCACAAAATCAATGAATGTGGTTTCATCCTCTAGCATCATCTCTTCAACATTCTCATCATCGGAATCGGGCCATTCACTAAAGTGATTCTCATCGGTATAGATTGTAAAATCTTCATGTGCGGGTGTTACACCGTTTATAACAATAGGTAAGTCACACCCAATCTCCTCCTTTGGAATAGGTGAAGGATCGTTATTATGATCCGGAGTTGGAATAACTTCCTCATTGTCGGAACATTCATACACTTCCGCGGACTCCCATCTTTCCCTAAGAAATTTTTTCCAAGCAATAAATGCATCTTCCTCAAGCTCGTCCTTTTGAATAGGTGATTGATCATTATTAAGATCAAGGCTCGAGTAATCTACACTAGCGTCATCAAAAGTCTCCAAAGGTTGGTCCTTTTCAACACAATCATCTTCATTTTCGGACTCACCATAATAAGAATCTTCATCGGTTTCATAACCTTTATCCCGACGTCGTTTAAGTTCCATATGAATAGTCCTACTAATTTCTGCGACAAGCTCTTCCGAGTCTCCATCATCCTCCAATTTGTCTAATTTCTGTGCAAGTTTCCTGACGTTCACACGCTTACCACCGTTGATAGAGTTTCTAGACTGTATCTCCTCTTTTGGAAAAAGTGAAGGAAAAACACGATGAAGAGGAGTATATTCCAAATTCTCTGTCTGCACATTACTAGAAAACAAATTGTTAGATGCATAACTATCCTTCCATCCGTGTGTTTGTCCACTTACATACCCGTCATAAGGTTGTTGATATGTATGAGAATATCCATAAGGTTATGTAGGAAATTTATCATAGCCAAAATATTGGTTTTGATTGTATCCTAAGGATGGTTGGAAGTTGTCATAATGTTGAGGTTGAAAACCGTATTGATTGTTGTAATATGCTTGCTCTTGTCCACCGTACATGGAAAACCGGCACCTGAAATAAGATTCAAAAACCAAGTTAGATACGGAATAGAATCCAACAAAGCAAGAATAAAGCAAAAGAAAAATAAAAACAACTAAAATCATCCGCTGCTCCCGACAACGGCGCCAAAATTTGATGCGTGTCGTAGGTGCAATCAAATTAATTAATACTTTTCTACCTAATTAACAAGTAATATAGGGTAGTCAAGGTCGATCCCACGAGGAGCAAGAGATCTTAGTTGTAAAAGTTGTCACGAAAGGGGGGTGTAAAAAGCAAAAGAAAATAAACAAAACAATTAAAAAGGTAAAGTTGAAAACAATAAGAGAGACAAGACCAAGGAATCCTTCTTCGTTACGAAACAATGATTAAAGTTATGTTCTTTTCTACTTGTTATTAGTCACAAACTATCACCAACCGTAGGTAAAGCAGCTAGCTCAGTGCTAAACCCCTAAATCCCTTGTATCACCGGACACGGAAGTTCTCGACTACCGGATTCTAATCACCAAGCCACCTAGAATTAGCTCAACCTAGATGTAACTTGGCTCATGCATTAAGTTTTGTGAATTTCTTAGGTTGATATTAGTAGTTAGACTCTTAGCTCAAGGTCCACTTGCTAACGTTGTTTCTACACACAATTGCTCCACGGAATCCCTCCGCAAGGTCTCGTGTTTGCTACTTATGTAAAGAGTCAAGAAACGATTACTTATCTCCTAACTTTCACTAGCTTTAGATCAAATTAACAAATCAATTTAGCGTGCACTCCAAACAATCTATCAATCAATCATGAATGTCTTTAAGATCACTCCTATTAGTAAAAACAAACGATAATTATGTGAAAAACTTCAAGATAGAATTTGAAAACAAAACTCAAATCATGTTAAGAACTAGGAATTCATCCTCAATCAATAAATTAACTACTCATGTTAAAGAGTTCACACAAAGAATAAGAAAAGAAAAGAATTGTGTGTGTAAAGATGTGTAAAAGATATGTGTAGAGAGATGTGTAGAAGTTGTAGAAAACTTCTCTATTTATAGGCTTCAATATTCTCCAAATCTTCCAAGGAATAGAATCCTTTTCCTTTAGCAATTCAATTTCCAATTCCAAGCTTTTCTCAACTCTTCCACCTTCTCTTTCCAAATTTGAGTCCAATTCTCCATCCAATTCTTAGCCCAAGTCTTCACACCCATGAGAGAAGTCCATAGAAAATTACGGAATTTTTTGGCTCGCCGAAAAAGCGGGATTGTGGCCGGAATTTGTCCGGAAACGCGCCGCCGGCCGCTTTGGAAATTTTCTCCGTCGTGGAATATTCGACGGAATATTCCGTCGATCCACCGTTAGGACTAACGGTCAAAAAGTCAACCCGTCGGTCAACGGTTAGTCGGCGGGTTAAGGGAAGTCAAGCCGGATGGCGAGTCGGTCATCGAGTCGACTTTTAACTCGTTGGCTTACTCGGCTTCATCGATGCAGTGGTGAGTTAGTGATCGGATCATGGCAGGCCAAAGTCTTGCCTAGGCCACGGCTTTGCCACACGACCAAAATGGCCTGCACTATTCTTCATCCAAACCATAACGGCCGAGCATTGCTACTCCCAACACTTGCAATGTCACCGGCAAGAACCTTCATTTGCTAATCCCTTGTATCATCATGCCTGCACCACCAATTTCTGCAGACTTCATTTCCTCCATGAGCTCAACCAATTTCGGTTCCATTACCAACCTCAACTCAAACACAATCCCTCGCCAGACTTTGTCTCCCATTGCGGTTGCAAAGCCACAACACCACCAAACTAATTCTCCATTCTTGCAAAGCGAGCTTCAGTGACTCGATTACATGCCCAGCTGCACCGAAGCACCATCATTCCACCGGACATGAACTTATTCTCGCTTCGGTTCACTACTCTTTGAACCTCCCCTGCAATGCCACAACCAGCTCCAGACCCTCTAATCCCATCAACACCAGCTGCAATAACAGCTCCACTTCACCTGCAATCTCATCTAAACTGTAACAGCACAATCAACAACTCCATGTTCTGTAGCTTACACCCGCATTGCACCAGAGCTCAACTTCTACACAGAAACCATTTCACTGTCACTCTGCAAAACAACTCAACAGCTGCAACAAGGCCATCAGTGCCATCACATCTGCATCTCATAACATTCACCTATGCTGCACAGCCAAATAAGCCTCATTCATTCCTTTGCAGGTGCAAGAATGCCATTGCAACCATCCCACCATCCACCTCAAACCATTTTCTATCAATCCTTTCAATCCTTCACCAGCTTTCCTAACAGCTCATCATTCCCATCTCAACCTGCATCCAACATCAGAGACCCCTAACAGCCATGTTCAATTCCTTCTCACCTGCAGCTGCCAGATTTAAACTCAATCCACTGCCAATTTCTCAGCTCCCTCTATCACTGAACTCAAGCCAACAAATCTGAGAGCAACCCAACTTCAACCGAATCTCGCCTCAGCCATCACAACTGTTTCAGCTTCCTCTTCTCGATTCACAGACCCAACACAGCATCGATCTCTACTTACAATTCATCAGCTCAGAACTTTGCTCCATCATTTACCAGAGACCCCTAATACCAATCTTCACAGCGAACTCTAAAATAACAGAATCACCTCACCTCCATTGAATCCCTTTAATCAGTTCCTAGAAACCCATCTCTGAGATTCTCGATTCACTGCAACATCCAACTTCTTCATAATCTCGATCTATTTCTCTCTGAGCTCAATAGCAGTCGTCATCCTCTTCTTCTCCAATTTCTTCTCTGTCGTAGCTTCCTTTGCACGAACCCTAATTCCACTTTTGGGTTTTAACTGCATCTCAATCGAATTACAGACACAGCTTTTCTTTTACATTCAATCTCTCAATTTCTCAATCTCTGGTCTCAATAGCAGCCATGACTGCTTTTCAATTTCATCATCAGCTCTCATTCTTCATCTAACTTCAATAGCGGCAGGAACTCATCGATGGCAGAATCATCTCTAATTTCAACACCCATTCTTTAGTTCACATCAGAAACTCCATCAGTTCTTGATTTCCAGCCACAAATTCATCTCTGATTCCTCCTCTCTGAGCTTCAATTCTTTATCAATTTCCCGATCTGTTCTTGAGATAACAGCGGTAACTCGTTCTCTCTCGATTCTCGATTAACGGCAGCAGCCACTCCGGCTGCTTCTCACTTTCAGGTGTTGAAGAAAACGAGTAAAATGATTGAGAAAGAGAAATTTAGGGTTGTGTAATAATTTGGGTGGATGGTTATACCCCAGGGATAGAGACCACCACACTTAATAGATAAGGGGTACCCTGATGACAACCCCCTTAGCCTTGACTTGGCCTGACTTTAGTACTCCTCCAAATTGGGTTGCCCCTTAACCTCCACTGGGCTCCATATATCAATCGCCTGTAAAATGACCTTTTTGCCCTTTTGGCTCAAATTAGGTGGTTTCTTCTTCTTTTCCTCCGTGCGACTCCAAAGTAGCTACAAAACTCAAAACAAGCGTAAAATACATAATTTACAAGAAAAATGGCAAAGAAAGCATAAACTACTAGATAGTAAATTAGGTGTATTCTACACCTATCAGTTCGGTGATCCTCAATTCCTCCTATATGCAGGTATTTAAATCTCTTCCCGTTGGTTCCTTCATTTCTCCAGAGTAAATTCTTCTAAGAGTGATTCTTGCTTGAAATCAGGGAATTCCGAGAGAGAATGTCTTCACAAGGTTGGCGCGCATTCGAATGAGAAGGTGGTAATGTTGGCCTTCATGCTTTGAGAAGTCTGGCGATGCGATCTTCATGCTTTGAGAAGTCCGTGGGTCTGATCTTCATCTTTGAGATGTCCGGTGGTGCCGATCTTCATCTTTGAGAAGTCCAGCGATCGATCTTCATCTTTGAGATGTCTGGAGAAACCGCTCCTTTTCCCGACCATGACAGAGATGATGCAAGCTCGGTTGGACAAGGCGCCTCCCTGAGTGATCTTGTCGATGGGGCCGTGATGGAAATTAGCACCCAGAGCGAAGTAGATATCGGGAGGAGTGTAAGAGAGGCAACATCCGCTATTGTTGAGGTGGCTCCCCTTGAAGAATATTCTGAGCATGTTCCAATTAATAAAGATGTCGTGGCGACTTCTTCTGAAAGACCTCCTGATAGGGTGTAGAATACATCCTATTTACTATCTATTGTTTATGCTTTCTTTTCTATTCTTCTTGTAAATTATGTATTTTACGCTTGTTTTGAGTTTTGTAGCTACTTTGGAGTCGCACGGAGGAAAAGAAGAAGAAATCACCCAATTTGAGACAAAAGGCCAGAAAAGTCATTTCACAGGCGAACACTATCTGGAGCCCAGTCAAGGTTAAAAGGTGACTCAAATTACTAAAGAAAGGACAGTTCAAGTTAAGGGCTGCCAAACTGGGTAGCCCTTATCCAGAAACGTAGTGCTGTTATTAGTTGGTAAATGGATGGGTTATGTCCATGGATGTTGAAACCCAAACCCATAGACCCACACCCGTACCCGGATCCACGCCCGGTCCGAACCTAATTTATAACCCTAAATCCGTCGATCATCTTCTCCTCTTTTCTCTCTTTCACCTGAAGCTGAAACCGAGATGAGAGATTGGGAAATTGTGGCAGAAAAGATGAGTAATCAAGCAAATCATGGTTGGAAGCTGGTGGAACTGGGGTTTCTGTGACAATTGAAGCTGAGCGAGATAAGAGTGCTGCTGCTGAGTGAAATCGAGAAGAGATCGATTGGAAGGAGAGTTTACTGTTGCTGTTTCTGTTTCTGTTGATCAATATGATGATGAATAAAGGTTTTACTATTGAAATCAAGAGAAGAAAGTGAAGCTGCCGCTGTTGGTATGGGTTAGTGATGCTAAATCAAGAGACCAATCGAGATTCAGAGATGAGAAATTGAGGATAGGGACGCTGTGTTCGAATTACAGAGTTGGAGAAATTGGATCTGTGGGAGATGCAGATGGTGGTGGCAGCTGTAACTGAGCAAGGGTTTGAGAAGATATCGAGATTTACAAGGGAGATGGGATTGAGTTATAACGATTTTGGTGGTGCTGTTGAGATGGATCGATGGGTATTGTTCCAAGGAGGTTTTACAAAGGTTGAGAGATGGGTTTGAGAAGCAGACGAGACTCGAGAGTTGAGGGAGCTGATGATTTTCATGGTTATGGGGCTGTGGATTGAGTTGCTTCCGTAAATGGGTTTGGTTCTGAGGATGAAATTGATATACTCAGGGAATCAGTGAGCTAGATAGAAGAAGAAGTAATTGAAATTGAATCGGATTATGGAATGATGTTGTTCTGCCAAGTTTAAGAAACTGGGTTCATGGGTGTGGTTTGCAATGTTGATGCTGGTGGTAGCAGGTGAATAAGCTGTAGTCTGGGTCTGTAATTTGTGTGTCAGGGAGATGGGGTCTGTGGATGTAAATGGAAATGAATGTTGCAGTGAGCAGGGAAGCAAGGATTAAGATGGCAGTGGTAATGGAGCTAGTTTTAGTGGTGACCAGATGGGTTCTGAGCTGCTGAATCTGTAACAGAAGAAGGGAAGAGCTGATATGTTGCAATGAAGCTAGTTGGGGGTCTCTGGTGAAGAGTGATTGACTGAGAATTGAGAGATTGGAAGATTGAAGCAATGTTGAAATGCTCAATAGATGTATGTGCTAGGAATTCTTAACAGGGAATGAAGACATAGATCGGCCTGAATGTGGCCTGGGAAGCCCTGTAAATAGCCGAAACTCGGCCGGGTTTCTGTACCGGCGAGTCAACTCGGCGATGACCGATCCAGACGAGTCGAGCGACTCAACTCACCCCAGTAAGACCAGTCAGCTGAGTTAGAAGCTGACTCAGTGACTGACTCATTCCTTTCCCTTGACCTTTGACTAACAGTTGACTGACGGTTGACCCGTTTGACCGTTAGTCCTAACGGTGGACTGACGGAATATTCCGTCGAATATTCTCTTGACGGCAACAGAATTCAGGTGGCCGGCGGCGACTATTCCGGTCAAATTCCGGCCATAAAACCAGTTTTCCGGCGAGCAAAAATTCCAGAATTTTCTATGGACTTCTCTCATGGGTGTGAAGACTTGGACTAGTAATTGGATGGAGAATTGGGCTCAAATTTGGAAAGAGAAGATGGAAGAAGAGAAAAGCTTGGATTTGGAAATTGAATTGCAAAAGGAAAAGGATTCTAATCCTTGGAAGAGTTGGAGAATATTGAAGCCTATAAATAGAGAAGTTTTCTACATCTTACACACACCTCTCTACACACACAACACTTTTCTTTTCTTATTCTTTGTGTGAACTCCTTAACATGAGTAGCTAATTTTATTGATTGAGGATGAATTCCTAGTTCTTAATATATGATTTGAAGTTTTGTTTTCAATTCTATCTTGAAGTTTTCACATGATTATCGTTTGTTTTTACTAATAGGAATGATCTTAATGACATTCATGATTGATTGATAGATTGTTTGGGTGGCCAACTAAATTGATTTATTAATTTGATCTAAAGCTAGTGAAAGTTAGGGGATAAGTAATCGTTTCTTGACTCTTTACATAAGTAGCAAACACGAGACCTTGCGGAGGGATTTACGTGGAGCAATTGTGTGTAGAAACAACGCTAGAAAGTGAACCAAGCAAACCGAGTTTAACTACTAGTACTAAACCTAAATTCATAAATCTTAATGCATTCGGGAATTACATCTTGTAAGCGAACCTCGGGGTGGTTCTTTTGAATAGAATCGATAACTAAGCGGACTGTTACTCAGTGAAATTAGGGATTTTGGGGCTAGCTAAGCGGACCTGCTATCCTACGGTTGGTGATAATCTGTGACTAATAACAAGTAGAAAAGAACATAACTTGATTCATTGTTTTGCAACGAAGAAGGATTCCTTGATCTTGTCTCTCTTATTGCTTTCAACTTTATCTTTTAATTGCTTTGTTTATTTTCTTTTGCTTTTTACACCCCCCTTTCATGACAATTTTTACAACTAGAATCTCTTGCTCCTCGTGGGAACGAACTTGACTTCCATTATATTATTTTTAATTGAGTGGAAATATTGATTAATTTGATTGCACCTACGACACGCATCAAATTTTGGCGCCGCTGCCGGGGAGCAATGGATGATTTTAGTTGTTTTTATTTTTCTTTTTGCTTTATTCTTGCTTTGTTAGATTCTATACCGTATCTAACTTGGTTTCTGATAATCTTATTTCAGATATCGGTTTTCCATGTATGGTGGACAAGAGCAAGCATATTACAACAATCAATACGGTTTTCAACCTCAACATTATGACAACTTCCAACCATCCTTAGGATACAATCAAAACCAATATTTTGGCTATGATCAAATTCCTACAGAACATTATGGATATTCTCATACATATCAACAACCTTATGACGGGTATGTAAGTGGACAATCACAAGGATGGGAGGATAGTTTTGTTTATGATCAGAAATTCTCTAGTTTTGCAGATAAGATGTCTGCCATGATTGGGGATCTTCAACAAAAGTTGCAAGAATCACATCGAGAAATTCAAAGGAATTCGGAGAAATTATACGAACAAATTAATCAACCTTTGGAGACTTTTGAAGACGCTAGTGTAGATTACTTGAGCCTTGATCTTAATAATGATCAAACACCTATTCAAAAGGTAGAGCTTGAGGAAGATGCATTTATTGCTTGGAAAAAATTTCTTAGGGAAAGATGGGAGTCCGCGGAAGTGTATGAACGTTGCAACAATGAGGAAGTTATTCCAACTCTGGATCATAATAATGATCCTTCACCTATTCAAAAGGAGGAGATTGGGTGTGACTTACCTATTGTTATAAACGGTGTAACACCCGCACATGAAGATCTTACAATCTATACCGATGAAAATCATTTTAGTGAATGGCCCGATTCCGATGATGAGAATGTTGAAGAGATGATGCTAGAGGATGACACCACATTCATTGATTTTGTGGAAGACCCAATTGAACTTGCTAATGATTTTAATGATGCCAAGACTTTGGTTAAGGTAGAAAACGACGAAGAATGGTTGCAAGGTTTAATAGAGGACCACGATATACAAGAGGTAAGTAATTCACTTGAATTTTTAAGGATGAAGAGGATTCTATAATACAAGAAATTGTGCAAGGTTTGTCTAACCCTTTGCATATTGATTCTTCTCCTTTACCTCTTATTGGTTTGAATGTATGTGCTTCGAAAGTATTTTTGGATGATTTTTTTTCTAAATATCCACCATTGGAAACACTTGATGCTAACACCATGCAGGTTTTCCAAGAGGAACACATGGAAATTCCCAAATTCTATGTTCTTTATACACTTCCGAGTGTGGACGAGAATAAGTGTGGGGGAAATTTCTATCGAGCGATAATTTCACTATTGTTTTCTTGTGTTAATATTTGTATGGAGTTATTGTTTGCAAAACAGGTATTATGGGTGGATCCTCAAATTTTCCGATTGTTAGTATATGGGGAATGAATCTTGCAAGAGCTATGTCGGGCCGTCGACTGTAAAACAAGCGCTTAATGGGAGGCAACCCATCGGTTTTGTATTTCTTATCCTTTTGCTTTTTGTTATTTCTTTTTCTTGTTTCTTATCATGTTAAAATTTCCCACCTTGACTTTACTAGGAAGATTCAATTACATTGAGGACAATGTAAGGTTTAAGTGTGGGGGAGTGGTTAAGCATGTATTTTAAAAAAAAAAAAATTACAAAAAAATAAAAAAAATTTAAAAAAAATAAAAAAAAAAGTTTTTACTTAAAACTCCAACTTTTAAAGATTTTAGAATCACTAGCATACTTCTAGGTATGTTTACATAGAGATTTTGACCGACATAATTGAACTTGGAAATGTTAGAGAACTACATTCGGATTTCTTGTTTGTTAGAGTGTTAAATAATGGATTTAATCATGCCGGTGATGCGAATTTGGTGCAGGGAGAAGTGCATTATTAGAGTTGCTGATCAATCATTAGTGGAGACTACCCGTATTCATATCATGTGAGGCATCGACCAGAAATTTTCCATCTACTAAAGAGCTTCTTTTGAGTGTGTGTCACCGTACGTAAATTCTGGGTAGAATGGTGAGCTACCCAATCTCCCACCAATAGAAGCACTACTCTTTGATCTCTTGAGTGCTAATTTTGTCAATCATGAGGGTGACGTCCATGGATGAAAGCTTCCTTCTTGTAGTTCGATTTGCAGTTAGCACCATTCTCTCTCTCGACAATAACGGAACCATAGAAACACCATCATCATCAACAAGGAGCGACATCAAAATCTACAAGGAAAGTTGGAAAAGTTTAAGGTTTACAAGCAACGGAACGAGAAAAGAGCAAATTTCAAACTCAAGTAAAGCAACATACAAATGAGCGGATTTTACATATATGTTGAGGACTTACAATACAATGAGGTAATTTTATATTCAAGTATGAAGACTTATTCACAAGAGCGAAGAAAATTAAAAGGTGAGAATTTTTGAAGTTTATGATTTCAAGACGATACAAGTTGTGAAGAATCAAGCGGTAAAATACTTCTTCCACGGTCATGGTTTATTTTGTATTTAATTTCTCTTGTTAATTTCAAAAAAATAAAAAAAAAAAAAAAAAAAAAAAATAAAAAAAAAAAAAAAATAAAAAAGAGAGAAAAACAAGAGAAATATTTGTTCTTATTTTTATTTAATGAGCCGTGGGGAAGGAAAATCTATAAGGAAGTTTCAAGCGACAAGGATTTAAGGTAAAAAGGTTACAAATTGTCAAGGATTTGTGAAATTCGAGAGTTTATCATCAATAGTTGACACCGAAGACGAAGACCAAGAAGATCAAGACAAGGAGCGGAAGACGTTTCTATTGGATGCCGTGAGAGTGGTGTTATCATAATTGGCGATCGGATGTGAAGGTGAGTAAGTAATCTCATCCTCAATAATAAATGGTTGATTTCCTTTCTTAGAGATCGTCAGAAAAATGGTTTTTCAAAATATTAAAAGATGTGGGTTTTTAAAAATATTTCGGAAGTTGTCCTTCCCACCATTCAACGTGTTGCAGGATTTCTCTCTTCATTCCTACCTGCACACATGTGACCCATAAAAAAGCCGTCTTTTTGAGTGCAATCATCATAAAATCCTTTTTGGTGAGGCAGAAGTCGAGGCGAAATGCTTATTGATCGTTTCTCAAACACGCGTTCTCTCATTATGGGGTGGTTATTTCTCACTCAACATTTAAGAATGAGAATATGTTCTTTAGTATTTCTAACTTCTTATTACTAGCATGCAGAAACTCTATGTCCTCATAACTCTTTGGATGCTTGGGACGCTTGAACGCTTTGAAGTTGTGAGTTTTTAGTTTGATTTGCTCGAGGACTAGCAAAGTCTAAGTGTGGGGGAATTTGATAGGGTGTAGAATACATCCTATTTACTATCTATTGTTTATGCTTTCTTTGCTATTCTTCTTGTAAATTATGTATTTTACGCTTGTTTTGAGTTTTGTAGCTACTTTGGAGTCGCACGGAGGAAAAGAAGAAGAAATCACCCAATTTGAGACAAAAGGCCAGAAAAGTCATTTCACAGGCGAACACTATCTGGAGCCCAGTCAAGGTTAAAAGGTGACTCAAATTACTAAAGAAAGGACAGTTCAAGTTAAGGGGCTGCCAAACTGGGTAGCCCTTATCCAGAAACGTAGTGCTGTTATTAGTTGGTAAATGGATGGGTTATGTCCATGGATGTTGAAACCCAAACCCATAGACCCACACCCGTACCCGGATCCACGCCCGGTCCGAACCTAATTTATAACCCTAAATCCGTCGATCATCTTCTCCTCTTTTCTCTCTTTCACCCGAAGCTGAAACCGAGATGATAGATTGGGAAATTGTGGCAGAAAAGATGAGTAATCAAGCAAATCATGGTTGGAAGTCGGTGGAACTGGATTTCGTGACAATTGAAGCTGAGCGAGATAAGAGTCTTTCTTCCTGAGTGAAATCGAGAAGAGATCGATTGGAAGGAGAGTTTACTGTTGCTGTTTCTGTTGATCAATATGATGATGAATAAAGGTTTTACTATTGAAATCAAGAGAAGAAAGTGAAGCTGCCGCTGTTGGTATGGGTTAGTGATGCTAAATCAAGAGACCAATCGAGATTCAGAGATGAGAAATTGAGGATAGGGACGCTGTGTTCGAATTACAGAGTTGGAGAAATTGGATCTGTGGGAGATGCAGATGGTGGTGGCAGCTGTAACTGAGCAAGGGTTTGAGAAGATATCGAGATTTACAGGGGAGATGGGATTGAGTTATAACGATTTTGGTGGTGCTGTTGAGATGGATCGATGGGTATTGTTCCAAGGAGGTTTTACAAAGGTTGAGAGATGGGTTTGAGAAGCAGACGAGACTCGAGAGTTGAGGGAGCTGATGATTTTCATGGTTATGGGGCTGTGGATTGAGTTGCTGCCGTAAATGGGTTTGGTTCTGAGGATGAAATTGATATACTCAGGGAATCAGTGAGCTAGATAGAAGAAGAAGTGATTGAAATTGAATCGGATTATGGAATGATGCTGTTCTGCCAAGTTTAAGAAACTGGGTTCATGGGTGTGGTTTGCAATGTTGATGCTGGTGGTAGCAGGTGAATAAGCTGTAGTCTGGGACTGTAATTTGTGTGTCAGGGAGATGGGGTCTGTGGATGTAAATGGAAATGAATGTTGCAGTGAGCAGGGAAGAAAGGATTAAGATGGCAGTGGTAATGGAGCTAGTTTTAGTGGTGACCAGATGGGTTACGAGTCGCTGAATGCATGTGAAGAAGGGAAGAGCTGATATGTTGCAATGAAGCTAGTTGGGGGTCTCTGGTGAAGAGTGAATGACTGAGAATTGAGAGATTGGAAGATTGAAGCAATGTTGAAATGCTCAATAGATGTATGTGCTAGGAATTCTTAACAGGGAATGAAGACATAGATCGGCCTGAATGTGGCCTGGGAAGCCACAGAAATAGCCGAAACTCGGCCGGGTTTCTGATCTTTGGCGAGTCAACTCGGCGATGACCGATCCAGACGAGTCGAGCGACTCAACTCACCCCGGTAAGACCCGATCGCTGAGTTAGAAGCTGACTCAGTGACTGACTCATTCCTTTCCCTTGACCTTTGACTAACAGTTGACTGACGGTTGACCCGTTTGACCGTTAGTCCTAACGGTGGACTGACGGAATATTCCGTCGAATATTCTCTTGACGGCAACAGAATTCAGGTGGCCGGTGGCGACTATTCCGGTCAAATTCCGGCCATAAAACCAGTTTTCCGGCGAGCAAAAATTCCAGAATTTTCTATGGACTTCTCTCATGGGTGTGAAGACTTGGACTAGGAATTGGATGGAGAATTGGGCTCAAATTTGGAAAGAGAAGATGGAAGAAGAGAAAAGCTTGGATTTGGAAATTGAATTGCAAAAGGAAAAGGATTCTAATCCTTGGAAGAGTTGGAGAATATTGAAGCCTATAAATAGAGAAGTTTTCTACATCTTACACACACCTCTACACACACAACACTTTTCTTTTCTTATTCTTTGTGTGAACTCCTTAACATGAGTAGCTAATTTTATTGATTGAGGATGAATTCCTAGTTCTTAATATATGATTTGAAGTTTTGTTTTCAATTCTATCTTGAAGTTTTTCACATGATTATCGTTTGTTTTTACTAATAGGAATGATCTTAATGACATTCATGATTGATTGATAGATTGTTTGGGTGGCCAACTAAATTGATTTATTAATTTGATCTAAAGCTAGTGAAAGTTAGGGAATAAGTAATCGTTTCTTGACTCTTTACATAAGTAGCAAACACGAGACCTTGCGGAGGGATTCTGTGGAGCAATTGTGTGTAGAAACAACGCTAGAAAGTGAACCAAGCGAACCGAGTTTAACTACTAGTACTAAACCTAAATTCATAAAACTTAATGCATTCAGGGAATTACATCTTGTAAGCGAACCTCGGGGTGGTTCTTTTGAATAGAATCGATAACTAAGCGGACACATTACTCGGTGAAATTAGGGATTTTGGGGCTAGCTAAGCGGACCTGCTATCCTACGGTTGGTGATAATCTGTGACTAATAACAAGTAGAAAAGAACATAACTTGATTCATTGTTTTGCAACGAAGAAGGATTCCTTGATCTTGTCTCTCTTATTGCTTTCAACTTTATCTTTTAATTGCTTTGTTTATTTTCTTTTGCTTTTTACACCCCCCTTTCATGACAATTTTTACAACTAGAATCTCTTGATCCTCGTGGGAACGAACTTGACTTCCATTATATTATTTTTAATTGAGTGGAAATATTGATTAATTTGATTGCACCTACGACACGCATCACCTCCTGCAACTGACAAGGCTCCTGTGACTGGGGAAGTATTGGTAGTGCAACCTGGAGCTTTGTTCGATCCTCCTTTCATTGTTCCTTATCCAGGCCATGTGTTGGTTGGAGGATTCAGTATGCCGGTTCGGTTCAAGGAGTTGTACACAGCAATATGGGAGAAACACGGCCACATTGCTACCACTAAGAAGCTCAAAAGTCGTCTTGCATTGGTCAACCGCGTTCAGGAGGCTTTATTTTCTATTCATGGGATGAGCGTTACGACTGGTCGAACAGTTTCTGAGGAGATGGTTGAAGACTGGAAGTGCCATCGAGATGTGTTTGTGCAGTACGACTTCAATGCTCCTTGGTTCCTCAAAGGGTTCTCCAAGATTCAGGAGCTCCGAAATTACAAGGTGAAGCCCCTTACGCGAGAATGTGTTACTCGCCGGGAAGAAGAGGTTGAAAAGTTGTCTCGAGGAGTTGAAGTCAAGGCGAGGCTGTACTTCAAAGGATGAAAGTCGCTCTTGCCCGGAAGGACGAGTTGCTGCTGAAGGACTTTCCTTGAAGGATTCGTGCCATATACTTGTCTCTTCTTTTTCTTTTTGAGTGATAGTGAGGATTTCTTTTCATAACTTGACTTCTGGTTTTGAATTAATAGGTAATTGAATTGGTTTATTTTGAGATAGTTTTGTGAATAACTTTTCTGAAAGAGGTTATTTTAAATGGAATTTGCATCTTGGTCATGAATGATTGCACATGTCATATGAAATTGCAAATGTCGTGTAAAAGGGAGGTATGAAGGGAAGCAAACATGCGTTTGATCACTGAGTCTCTTTCTCCATGTGCGGGATGCTAAGTCCCCAGTGAATTCCAAAACAATCTTTCTTGTAAAATTGCCGAATAAAACTTACTTGTTTTTGAAGTCTCACTTGTATCAAACCGAAGTAGCCTCTCCAAGGAAGTCGTACGCATTAATTTTTTAGAGAATGAGAGTTATCCATCTGAACCAAGTTTTTCCTGAACAATGTGCTTCAAAGCGTTGCATTCACTGGTGGGGTGGTGAAGGAACCGGTGGAAATGAAAGTACCTCGGGTCCATTATTTCTTGATCGGTTGGTGGACGCCATACAGGAGGTAGTTCCACCTCTCTATTTCGTACCCACATCTCCAGCAACTCCAAAATCTTTTCCATCGGGAACGGAAAGTGTAGGTACTTCGAGTCTAGCTTTTCCTGCGTTAGTGGGCGTTGTGACGTCTCTACGTGTCTTTGATGTGGAGCACGTCCCGGAGACGAAGTTGGAAGATTTGCGAGTGCCATCATATCCGTGGATCGCTTGCTTGGGTAAAGGGATGTGGAAGGTGTCGTAATATCACTGCTGAGTGATCGAATTGAATGCTCCCATCCTCTGTATTCACGTATTTCCTGATCGATCTCTCCTTCCTCAAGCATTTCTTCGCTTGGATGAAAGGCCGATGCGGATTGGACAGTCTTTCGGGCTTCAACAAGAGTTTTGAGATATAAATCTTCTAACAGGGCTCCATAGGCTGCAGGCTCCCTTTCTTTATCTGGTAGACGTTGTAGTACTCCGGACAAGTCCTTTCCTCTGTGGAGCTGCCTCGGTTCTTCATTGTTGACTGGACCATGTTGTTCATCTTTCCTGAGTCTCCTGCGGTTACGCGCTCTTTTTGCCTCTCCACCGGTAAAGGTGTGACTCCTGACTAAGGATTCAACATTTCTTGCACTGCTTGAGTAGATGCCTGCCGACCCTTCTTGTAATTGTGTTGCTATATCATTCAAAAGGCGAAATGTCTCGCTCTGCCTTATGGTGATACCGGCTTGATTTGCCAAGACATCCTCCAGCATTCTAGCTACACTTCCCATGATATCTGAGCCACCTGCGGTTTCCGGATACATTGCGAGATGGAAACCGAAAAATTGAGAATTCAATTTTGTGCAACCGAGAGATCAACCTCCCACTGTGGTCGCCAATTGTTTATGGGTGAAAACTATTCCTGCCGGATTTGGTAATTTGGGGTGTGTGGATGAGGAATGAATCTAAACTCTAAACAAATGCACTGCGCGGTGAGTGCTTGTAGATTCGGAAATCAATCTGTGCAAGTCCGGCCTAAACCAAGAAATGGCCGTTCTAGACTTGTTTCGGTCACAAAGTGAAGGAGATGGGGTTGATCTTAGGGAGGGAAGCGAAGAAGGTGTTGAGATTTTGAAGGTGTTGGCTTGCTTATGACTTGTAACAAAGTTGAACCGAAACTACAGGATGCAAGCTATCAGTTCCGGTGTCTTGTATCAACACTTGGTTTCTGTTTCTTGTCTGGACTTGCTCTTGTTGGTGGAAATAGGGAGGAGAACCTATTTATACAAGTCATTGAGCCTTATTCATGTCTCTCGTGGGAAGTGGAGGAAGTGGAATGATGGAGTAGTGGAGTTGTGTGTCGGTGCTACACGATCAGCCTTGCCCACTTCTCCTGTCATCTCTAACCATCCATAACTTCCTAACACGTTCTTGTGATGGCGCGTTGCACGCTGCACGCTGTAAACCACCAGACCAATACCCCAGTATGTATCCCCCAGTTTGTGACATGATTATTGTCTAGAATGTGTGGATCGTGGATCCACGAAAGGTAGCATGTAATGCTGAATTGAATAACTGCGTTATTCAAGAAGTTGATACTTGTGAAGTATCATGTGTATTTTATGCAGGTACTGCATCATGGTGTGGTAAATGATGGGTGGTGATGCCTCACTGACCAATTAACTCCTGACCAGGGTTGTATAACCAAGCTGGTGAAGTTGGACGGACGAGATGATCTTTGAGACACTCATCTGCGACCGTTAATGAATTAGGGTTTTTGAAGAGGTGCGCAAGCATCATTCTTCACTTAGTCGAAACCAAGCATGGGAAGGTTTTGGAAAGGACCGACCGGGCATGCGTGTAGACAACATACCGGTGTACACGTCCATATCTCACTTGTCCCATGAAGGTGCAATCTAGGCCACTCAATTTGGCCGTGGCAAAGAGGAGTGGTGGAGATCGATTTTGTAATAGGAATTTGGTACCGCAAAAAATCGCGCACCATGCTCACTTCCGGCGCGCTTTCCAAGATGACCTAACTTGGTCGGTCTTGGCCGACCGGTCTGGCGTGTAAGTGGTAGGCTGGTATTCACGCCTACACCTGACTATCCCATGAAAACGTGATCTGAACCACTCAAATCGTCCGGCGAAGTTGAGCGGTCGAGATTAGTTTGCGGTTTGGGAGGTGTGACCACGCTAGTTTGAGCACGCGTCTTGGAATAACCAGGCATGATATGCCTTGGCCGATCGGGTGAGGGGATAGATGGGCCCACGGTGGTCATGCTGGTATGACCGGACCTGCTTAATCTAATCTTGGACCCTCCATTCGTGCTGGAGAAGATGGACGCTCATGATACTCAAAACCCTAATTTGGGTTTCACGGCCGTGTAACCATGCTCTGTTTGGGCGCACGAATTAGGATAACCAACCATGGTTGGTCCTGACCGATTGGTCAGGTATGTAGGCGGGCCCACGGTGATTGTTTTGACATGCTCTGGGCCCTTTGAATCTTCATCTACACCCTCCATCTATACCTGCGAAGATGGATGGTTGAGACTGTTTTGCGACACATGTAATATGCCGCAAACCCTAATTTAGGGTTTTCTGCCCATACGCTCTGGTTTGGACGTTTTGGAAAGCTAGGCCAATCTCTGGGGAGGCCGACCATGCGGGGTCCGCGTCGGTTCGCAGCGTGGATATTCCATACCGCTTGGGGGTGATGGAATTGATGCGGTCATCCAATCATGCTTGTGGAGTTGGATGATCGTGATCATATCCGGACCCCGATACGGTCAGTCCGGATGCTCAATCGGGCTAGTATAACACACAGAGAGGGCTCAATCGGGCTAGTATAACACACCGAGAGGGGCTCAATCGGGCTAGTATAACACACCGAGAGTCATCCTGTACGGGTATTTCGTACATGGTTTCATTATAATGCTTGGAGGTTCGTGTTGCTCTGTAAGAGCAACACTCAGTCGTCATGCCGCACTGATAATGAGTACAGGAAATACAAGGCTGATTGCGCATTAATTAATAATGCTAGAAATTCACAGGGTATATAGGATTGTTGCTACATGCTCCAACCTGGATGAATTTCGTGTATTCGCAGAATGGGATTGTTGCTACATGCTCCATTCTAGGTGAATTAAGTGAGGGAGTATCCAACACTTATTGATGGCCATATCTTTTACAAGATGTCAGCGCATAATTTTCTGGTTTTTACAATTTTAACCTTAAATGAAAATCCACCATCAACAACGTGATCTAAGCCACTCAAATCGTCCGGCGAAGTTGAGTGGTCGAGATTAGTTTGCAATCGGGAAGTGTGACCACGCCAGTTTGGGCGGACGATTTGGGATAACCAGGCATGGTATGCCTTGGCCGATCAGGTGAGGGGATAGATGTGTCCACGGTGGTCATGTTGGTATGACCAGACCTGCTTAATCTAATCTTGGACCCTCCATTCGTGTCGTAGAAGATGGACGCTCGTGATGCTCAAAAACCCTAATTTTGGGTTTCACGGCTGTGCGTCATGCTCTATTCGGGCGTACGAATCGGGATGACCAACCATGGTTGGTCCTGACCGCCCACGGTGATTGTGTTGACATGCTCTGGGACCTTTGAATCTACATCTACACCCTCCATCTATACCTGCGAAGATGGATGGTTGAGACTGTTTTGCGACACATGTAATGTGCCGCAAACCCCAATTTAGGGTTTTCCGTCCATATTGCTCTGGTTTGGACGTTTTGGCAAGATATACTAATCTTTTGGGGAGGCCGACCATGCGGGGCCCGCGTTGGTTCGGCAGCGAATATTCCATACCTGCTTGGGGGTTATGGAATTGATCTGAGCCATCCAATCATGCTGGTGAAGTTGGATGATCGTGATCATTTCCAGACTGATACGAACAGTCCGGATGCTCAATCGGGCTAGTATAACACACCGAGAGTTGCTCAATCGGGCTAGTATAACACACCGAGAGTTGCGGCACATGTACGGTATTTCGTACATGCTTTCATTATAATACTTGGAGATTCGTGTTGCTCTGCTGAGAGCAACACTCAGTCGTCATGCCGCACTGATAATGAGTACATGAAATACAAGGCTGGTTACGCATTAATTAATAATGTTGTAAATTCACAGGGTATATGGGATTGTTGCTACATGCTCCAACCTGGATGAATTTCGTGTATTTAATTCACAGAATGGGATTGTTGTCACATGCTCCATTCTAGGTGAATTAGTAAAGTGAAGAAGTATTCAACACTTATTAATGGCTTTATCTTTTACAAGATGTTATCGCATAATTTTCTGGATTTTACAATTTTAACCTTAAATGAAAATCCACCATCAACATTAAGTCCCCTGCCTAGCACGTAATGGTTACACCATTGTGGGGTAGGTATGAGATGGTGACAGTTAAAGACAAAGCTTATGAGACAAAGTTAGATGTTACCAGGAGAGACGGGTCATCCTGTCCTTGGAGAATGTCACGTTCAAGAGGCGTCCAGGCGAGTGTTCCCCTAGCATGATGTCGGTCTTGCCTGCTTCGATGGACTGTTACGCCTGTTTCGTTCGTGGGGATACTACACCTGCTTGATCGAACGTGGGCTTGATGTGCCTGTTTTGGTTAATCGTGGGTTCGCTGCGTCTGCTTGATCGAATGTGGGACTCGATGTAAGCATGCTTGATTCGAACATGGGCAGATGTGCATGCTTCGATCAAACGCGGGACCACCGTGTACATGTTTCAAACGTCGTCCATGTCCTACACCTACTTTGACCGTACGATTGATGTAATTGCTCGAGTGTCATCTTGCTACTTCGACCAAACACCGACCCAGCTAGCTTGACTAAATACCGGATTTGATGCTTTGACCAAACACCGGCCTTGTTGTTTGCTTTGCTCGAACGTGGGACCTGATGTGAGCAAGCTTGCTTTTTAAAAAAAAAATGAACCTTGTGTGCTCAAATATAAATGTGGGTCCTGTAGAAAGCGTTGAAGCAGCTTCTGGAGCAGGCCCGGGA
The DNA here is from genome assembly GCA_023531295.1 of Papaver armeniacum. Taxonomy (NCBI): domain Eukaryota; kingdom Viridiplantae; phylum Streptophyta; class Magnoliopsida; order Ranunculales; family Papaveraceae; genus Papaver; species Papaver armeniacum. The sequence goes on along the minus strand of JAJJWW010010819.1, from coordinate 4,598 downwards.
GAGCGTTGAAGTGTTGGAGCTGAAACGCCTTCTTCTGGAGAGAGAGCTTTGATTGGGGACGGTTGTGTCTGCTTCGACCAATCTGGGGCTGGGATCAAGTGGGACCCGCCGCATGCCTGACTGAACGTCGACCCTGTGTTTCGACTGAAAACCGGCCCTGCTGCGTGCGCCTGTTTTATTCGAATACCAGCCTTGTGACTTTGATCAATACCAGACTTGAAACTTGAGCAATACAGGACTTGTGACTTGATCAATACCGGACTTGTGACTTGATCAACACCGGACTTGAAACTTGAGCAATACCGGACTTGTGACTTGATCAATACCGGACTTGTGACTTGATCAACACCGGACTTAAAACTTGATCAACACCGAACTTGTGACTTGATCAACACCGGACTTGAAACTTGAGCAATACCGGTGTTTGGACCCAATACCACCTTGTGTACTCAAACATGAATGTGTGTTACTGCCGTGTGTGACTACACATCTCACGCGTTTTTATACAAGTACTTGACTCATGTTTTTTATTGTAGAATGAAGAAAAGAACTCTGTTGAGATGTCTTCTCGGGGATAATGCTTTGGTGCACAAGTGAGGAGGTGTTGACGACTTCAAAGATATGCCGAACATTGATGATGAGTTGTTCACCGCGCCCTTTCAACTATATGAAAATATCTGTTCCACAAGATAACCCTTCTCCTATCGACTTCAAGGTTTTCATGCTCCACTGGGCCCTCATGAAGGATGGATGATACGTATGTTGAGCAATGAGTACATCAAAGATAACTTGACCGAGCGCAGATTATTGATGCAGATTGAGTGTTGAAACGTCTCGAGAGGATGTTAAAGTGGTTTACGGTGCGAACGTTGAGGTGGATCCCGAGAGAGAGTGTTGAAGAAGGATTACGAAGCGAACGTGGGTCTCGGAGAGAGCGTTGAGGCGGCTCTTGAATAAACCATTAAAGCGAGCTTCTGCTAGAGGGGAGCGTTGAAGTGTTTCCCTCTTGATTCGATTTACCCTTGCGAATTCCATGCTTCTTGACTGACGATCTCTCTCATGTTGAAGAATTCCTTGACCGACGGTGAAGGAACTTCATGCTTTGAGCCTCGATCCCCAAGCGTGGTTTACATGGTTTGTTCGTAGTGGTTGTTGTCGAGCCAGATATGGAATATCTTGGACATTGTTTCATCATTGTGGGAGTCGTGCATGTGGTACTAGAGTTGGAGTTGACGGACGCGCAAGATGTTGTATCTCGGTGGTTTTCCTCTTGCTGCTTCGGGAAACCGCTTCAGAAGGTCAAGGTTGTATCGCCTGTTGGTGAGATATATGCCCCTACAAACATTATGAGGCTTTTCATCACCGGCAGGCTTGGTTCTTTGTATCAGGGCATATGTTATTGTAGATGAGCGTTCAACAGCTCAAGAGGATGACCAAAATCGCGGATTCTCCAACATATCATGATAGACATGTACCACTGTCTGATAAAGTGACTCGCCCGGATCTTGTTCGACCACTGTTTGATAGAGTGACTCGCCCGGATCTTGATCGATATGACGCGTGGATATCGTTATCTTCTTGAGGCTGCTCCCTTGAGGTATCGGCTCCAGTGGAAGATTGCCGTCATAGAGCGTTGATATGTTGCACCGGCATTCTTTAAACCAAATGGCAGCATGGTATAATAAAAATTTCCGAGAGGAGTTCGAAAAGCTATCTTACTTGCATCATGCTCGTACATCCTTATCTGGTTGTAGCCGCTACATCCATCCATGGAGGAGAACATGTCGTGTCCGCTGGTTGCATCTACTAACATGTCGATGTTAGGTAGAGGAGGATCGTTTTTGGAGCAGTACCTGTTCAAGTCTCTGAAGTCTACGAAACACCTGATCTATCCATTTCCTCATGTCTGAACTACAACTGTTTAACCGACTTGGATCCAGGTATGACATGTAGATGATGGGTGACCAATTTTCATCTAAATCCGGCATTTCTTCATATCTCCAAGCGAATATGTCCTGGTACTCTTTGAGAAGTTCCACGAGCTTCGTGCGTTTATCCGTACACAAGGTTGAGCTAATGGAGGTAGGCCTAGGAGATTCCTCAACGATTTCAATCTCATCAGTTGTGGAGTTGGTGCCATCTTACAACTGTTGTGGAGCATCTAGCACTTGTTCTTGTGGTTTGTTGTTGTTGTAGCATTCCATTGGGTGGAGAGACTGGGTAATAGTCTCCCCTGCTAATTGATAATGGCAGTGTCGGTATACCGTTTTCCCTTTCTGGTCACGACTCGCCATAAAAGTTCGTTCCCTCTTCGTGTGAACGTGGGTCGTGGCTTCACAGGATGGAGAAGAATTCTTCGTCAGCAAAGATGCATCGTGGGTTTTAGCCCTCAATGATGCAAGCCGACCTTCTTCCTGAATTGACGCCCACGTGGGGAGTGGGACGCAAAGAACTTGTCTGATTCTTTCCGCGGAGCTTCTCCCGTATGTTCTGGTTTGGTTTCCCTCGAAGTCCGTCATTATAGTAGGCTTCCGTACGACCTTTCCTGGGAGAACCTTGGATGTCCTGAGAGTCTTGAGAGTAATCACATTCGAAGACGCTCCTGTGTAAATAAGGGTCGTCTTGAACTCTGAATCCTTGATGCGTGCGGTGACATGTAGGGCACGGTCGTGACCTTCCTCTGGTTGATTGAAGCAAAACATCTCCGCGCGCTGATTCTTCGAGAGGTGTGAAAGTTCGCATAAACTTTCCACTAGAGAAACCGCTTCCCGATCCACCGGCCTCTGGTTCATAGTGAAACTATTGACTTGAAGAGGATCGTTGTGAGGATCAGTCCCCAGTGTAGGAGTCTCCATGACAGGACTGCTCATATCTGATGTCGCTTGTTTGATCAGGTCCATGGAGGTCCGCGCCGCTGAAGTACCTTATCCGGTGCGTTGAATGCGTTCCTTTTTTGCTCCAGGGGATGTCACGGCTCTTGTGGCAATCGATCAGTTAATGTCTTAAGAAAAGTGAGTACCTCTTTCTGAGTTGAGGCCATATCCGTTTGAGTCTTAGCAAGAACTTCCTGCTTCTCCATCAAGTTTGTAATGGTAATGGGGGATGGTCCTCCTCCTCGTCCTGATGAAGGAGTGAAAGTTGTTGCTCTGGTGACCACTGGAGGCGTTACACTTGAGGAGATGCCGGGATTCGCGGCTGCTCTGGCTCTGGTGATGGGATGCGTTACACCTACTGGAATGTCTCCTGCTCCGCTAGCGTTGGGGATAAAAGTGACGGCTCCACGAGATGTATTGACCACGGTAGCTCCACTGACAGGTACATCGACACCGGGAGTGTTATCCATACTAGCCCCATCAGAATTGATTGCTGATCCAGACCTGAGTTCCACCATCTTGAAATGAATTGCTGATTGAATTGATTCTAAGATCTACCCTTTTGAAATTGATAAAATTGGATCGGATTTCGAAGAAATTGACTTTACAACCGAGAGATTAACCTCCCGCTGTGGTCGCCAATTGTTTATGGGTGAAAACTATTTCTGCTGGTTTTGGTAATTTGGGGTGTGTGGATGAGAAATGAGTCTAAACCTTAAACAAATGCACTACATGGGAGTGCTTGTAGATTCGAGAAATCAATCTGTGCAAATCCGGCCTAAACCAAGAAATGGCCGTTCCAGACTTGTTTCGGTCACAAAGTGAAGGAGATGGGGTTGATCTTAGGGAGGGAAGCGAAGAAGGTGTTGAGGTTGTGAAGGTGTTGGCTATGTATGACTTGTATCAGAAAGCTGAACTGGCTTGCAGGATGTAAGCTATCAGTTCCGGTGTTTGAATACGATGGTATCAACACTTGCCTCTGTTGTCTGGACTTGTTCTTGTTCTTGGAAATAGGGAGGAGAACCTATTTATATATACAAGTCATTTGAGCCTTATTCACGTCTCTCGTGAGAAGTGGAGGAAGTGGAGTGATGGAGTAGTGGAGTTTTGTGTTAGTGTTACACGACCTGTCTTGCCCACTTCTCATGTCATCTCTAACCGTCCATGACTTCCTGACACGTTCTTGTGATGGCGCGTTGCACGCTGCACGCTGTAAACCGCTAGACCAATACCCCAGTATGTATCCCCCAGTTTGTGACATGATTGATGTCTCGAGTGTGTGGATCGTGGGACCCACAGAAAGTAGCATGTAATGCTAGATTAAATAACTAAGTTATTTATGAAGTCGATACTTATGAAGTATCGTGTGTATTCTATGCAGGTACTGCATCATGGTGTGGTAGAGTGACGGGTGGTGATCACCATGACGCCTCACTGACCAATTAACTCTTGACCAGGGTTGTATAACCAAGACGGTAAAGTTGGACGGACGAGATGATCTTTGAGACACTCATCGGCGACCGTTGATGGAATTAGGATTTTTGAAGAGGTGCGCAAGCATCACTCTTCAGCTTGGTCGAATCCAAGCTTGGGATACAATTTTGACAGGTCCGATCGTGTATGTGTGTAGACAACATGACGGTGTAGGCGCCCATATCTCATTGTCTCGTGAAAGTGTGATCTGGGCCACTCAATTTGTCCGGCGAAGTTGAGTGGTCGAGATCG
>JAJJWW010010818.1:0-10096 GCA_023531295.1 Papaver armeniacum | reverse complement strand
AACTAGGCCGGCTAAGTTGGACGGATGCGATGTGTTTTGAGACCGTTTCTGTCGGTCTCAGCTCGTTTGAGCTATTTTTATACAGCGCGAATCACATTGTCCTCAATGTGTAAAACCGCAAGTTCTGAATTCTGACGTAACAGCAGATAAAACGCAAAAACTGTGCAAATTGGTAAGGAATTTGGAAAAACTCCATTTCACAAAAGTTGTTCACCTACGTGTTTTCTACACAGTGTCAAAATTTCACAGTGTTTTGATAAACGGTCTGACAGTTATGGTCTCTGGACTGAACTACGCGCAGTCTGAAATTTTCTGACGAAAAGGTATTCGGCATAATTCTCTTCTAAGATAGATTACGGACTCAATGAAATTAAACATAGGGATGCAAATATGATATAAAAACAGTAAAAACGAAACAAAAATAAAATAAAAAGCAAAAGCAAAAGGATAAAAGATACAAAACCGGTGGGTTGCCTCCCACTTAGCGCTTGTTTTATAGTCAGTCAGCCAACTATATCCTTGCAAGATTCATTCCCCATACACCAACAATCTGAAAAGTTGGGGATCCGTCCATAGAACCTGTTTTGCAAACACTAGCTTCACACAAATATTAGTAATATAAAGCAAAAGTGAAGCTATGAACCGATCAAAGCTTCCCACACTCATTCTTGTCCACACTTGGAAGTGTATAAAGAATATAGAATTCGGGTACATCCACGGTTTCTTGTTCCATAACCTGCATAGTATGAGAATCAAGTGTCTCTAATGGCGGAAAACGAGAAACAAAGTCAGTCAACAATATTCTCGAAGCACATACATTCAAACCAATAAGAGGTATAGGAGAAGAAACAATAGGCAAGGGTTAGATAAACCTTGCACAATCTCTTGTATTACGGAATCCTCTTCATCTTTGAAAACTCAAGTGAATTATTCACCTCTTTTATATCATGGTCCTCTATTAAACCTTGCAACCATTCTTCGTCCGTTACGCCTTAACCAAAGTCTCGACATAAACATCATCATTACAATCATGCACAAGTTCAATTGGGTCTTCCACAATATTGGTCATAACGGTCACATTCTCAACATATTCCTCCTTTTTGTTGTAAGGCACATACTCTTTTGTGGATCCAAATTTTATCATAAGAAAATTTTTTAGAACACTGGTAAATGCATCATCCTCAAGTGCTCCACCTTTGAATAGGCTCTTGATCATTATTAAGATCAATGCTAGAGTAATCTAAACAGTGTCGACATATTCCTCTTCATCTTCATCTTGATCCCAAAGACTCCCCGGAGATGTCACCATGAGTTGTTTCAAGCAATATATCATAATCACCATCACAATCATAGTCAACATAAGATTGTTCCTCGCTGAATTTAGTGTAAACATCTCTAACTCATCCTTTTGAATAGGTGAATGATCATTATTACGATCAAGAGTTGAGTTAACTACACGATTATCCACGAAAAGTCCCCAAAGGTTCGCTTTTCAACATTAGCATCAATCAAATATTCATCACAAACCATATGCACATTAGAATTATCCATATCTTCCTTGTATTGATCAATGCCTCTTCGTAAATAGTCATACCTTCACGAAGAAGTTCTTGAGTTGCCGTTGTAGTCTCTTTAGCTTTTTGAAATTCCTCTGTAAAAAGTTGGAAACTTTATCTATAAATTAGAGACTTTTGTTCAAGAGCATAAGAATCACTCCATCCTTTGTTGTTGTTCACACACATACCCGCCATAAGGTTGTTGAGGGGAAAACCACAAGGTTCCATGAAAATATTGGTCATAACCAACGAATTGGTTTTTGATTATACCCATGGAATTAGTAGTTGTCGTATTGTTGAGTTGAAACCGTATCCATTGTTCCAATATGCTCCTTCCATAGAAATAAGCACACAAAATAAGATTCTCAAACCAAGGTTAGAAACTCAGAAAATAAGAAAAAATAAAAATAAAACAAAAACTAAATACAAAATAAGTAAAAAACCAAAACAATTAACAAATCCCCTCCACGCCCTTGTTAATGCACTAGAATTTGACCGCATCGTTAGCGACACAAATATAATTACACTTTCTTACCATCAAAATATAAATATAGCAAGGCAAGAAAGTGATCGATCCCACAGAGAGGTCTAGGTTGTCAAATTGTTATGGTTCCTTATAAATAACACCATTAGTTTTGTGATTTTATGAAATAAAATAAATAAAAGCAAATAAAGAAATAAGCAAACAAATCAAATCAAGGATAAGAAATATTGTGGTTAAGTTTCGCTTTCATTCACTAACATGCTTTTTCACAATAACTAGAATTGATATTTAATCTCAACTTTATCAAAGACCTAGAATACCTTGATCGCAAGAATATCCATAAACCTCCTCTCTTCGCATGTCATCAACAAACACATTAAAAGATGCGAATATGAATTCTACCTAAAGGTCAAGTGATCGCGGTCGTAGCGTCAAAATAAATTACACTTTCTTACTACTCAAAATATAAATATAGCAAGGGCGAAAGGATCGATCCTAATGAGAGGTCTAGGTTGTCAAATTGTTATGGTTTCCTATATAAAATACCGGAAGAATTTCTTTTGTGTAAATAAAAATAAGCAAAAGCAAATAAAATACGCCGAACGAGGATGTGAAAGTATTGGATAAAGGTTTCATCTTCATCTTCATCTTGATCCCAAAAAGACTCCATTGTACACTCCTCGGGGTTGTCACCATAAATTGGTTTAAGCGATGTATTTTCATAATAATCATCATCACTATCATAGTCATCATAACATTGGTCCTCGCTGAATTTAGTGTTGCTTATCTGCTGAACTCATCTCCTTTTAATAGGTGAATGATCATTATTACGATCAAGAGTTGAGTTAACTACTGAAGATATCAACAAAAGTCCTAGAAGGTTCGCCTTTTCAACATAACTATTCATTTCCTCCTTGTATTCTTCAATGCCTTGTCTTAAAGTGGAAACACCTTTTTGAAGCTCTTGGAGTGTTCATCCAAATTCACGAATATAGTGTTCCATTTGTTGGTAAAGCTCATTCGACAAAGAAAGTAGAATGCCTACTCCGTATTGTTAGGCCAATTATAATCCCTTGAATGGGTGTATGACTCATAGCTTACGATCTAAATTGGGCCATACATACCATGAGCACTTCGGTCGATGAAATTGGTTTCACGCTTGGTTGTCCACAAATTGACTCCATGCTGTCCATAAATTGTTGCATTTCATCTACCAAACTAGAGAAAATTATAAGGAAAACAACTATTCTCCCCTCCTTGCTGGTTGCTCACTTACATAACCACCATAAGAAGGTTGATATGTAAGGAAATAACTCATAGGGTACGTGGAATATTGACCATAACCAAAGGATTTGTTTGACGTATTCCCCATAAGGGATAGTTTTCATGTTGTTGAGGTTGAAAAGCCCAGTATTGATTGTAATAAGCTCGAGTCCATAGAAATTGGTAATTACTGAAACGAGATTCTCAAAACTCTTGAAACCAAAGAATAGAAAAGTAAAACAAAAACTAAAACAAAAAATAAGAAACCAAAAAAACACCAACAACTTGCCTCCCCTTAACGGGCGCTGGGTTCTGATCGCGGCCGAAGCGTCAAAATAAATTACCTTTTCTTACTACTCAAAATATAAATATAGCAAGGGCAAGAAAGGATCGATCCTACGAGAGGTCTAGGTTGTCAAATTGTTATGGTTTCCTATATAAAATACCCTAAGAATTCTGCTTGTGTAAATAAAAATAAACAAAAGCAAATAAAGTCGCAAATCAAGGATGTAAAAGTATTGGATAAAGGTTTTCATCTTCAATTGTAAACAAGTTTATGAATATATGAATAGAATTCATTATTTAATCCCTGCTATCATCAAAAGCCATAGTACCTTATTGCAAGAATACTCCGTAATTTCCAAGTTATCAACACACACATTAGGTCATGTGAAATCTACCTAAAAAAAGAATAACCTAACGCCTTGCGCTAATCAAGTTCAATTCTAGGAGCATTAAGTTTCAAAATAGGCTAATCAATGCAATTGAAATACATTGCGCAAAACAATTCGAACAAAGGTCAATTCTTAGCATATGACTCACGAGGATGTATCACTACAACCCTAATCATATCATGTTACTAGTATTCAAGGTTATCGCTTGATCAAAAACCCTAAAATAGCTATAGATATGGATGTGAGTTCAATCAATTCTAGACTAGAGCTAAACAAACATTCAATCATATTGCAATCCATCAATCATGCAGTGTGGCAACTGTAGAAAGTGAACGATAATATTGAGAGAAAAACTAATTCATAAAAATCATAACTTGGTTGCAAAATCAACTACATCTTGATCAATAATAAAAACTTAGTTACTCATGTAGAGTTCATAGCAAGAAAGAAGAAAAAGACTTCATGTTTCTAAACCCTAGAACCAAAAGGAAGTCTCCCCAATGGATGATATATCTAGGTTTAGAAAAGAACTTTTCTTTTTATATGCTTTTTCTCCCCATAAGATACTTTCCCAAATTAGGTTGATTCTTCTCATAACCCGTCTCAAGTTGGTCCACCAAGCCCGGGGAGTGAAAAATATGTCTATGGAATTTGGGTCCAAAAGCGTCGAATTCCTGACGTCATCACCGGAATCCGGTCACTGTCGCCTGAATCCGTCACCGGAAAATATCTCGAGCCACCTTTGTCATCATGTACTATCACCAGCAATTCTACACTTCCAGAGAACTCATCTTCCTTCTCTCGCATTTCAAACATTCACAAAAATCATCCAAACCAATTCTTTATCTCTTGCGAAAACGCGCCAAAAGCGTGATGCGTAGCTCATATGTCAGGCCGTCGATTCTTGCATCCGACTCATACCCCTCGCGATTCACTCGAAATATTGCGATCGACACTCTAAGCTCCGAAATCCGACAACCGGAAGTATGCTTACTGGTGCGCCATTTTCACTCCGCTTGCACTATTTCTCGCGGCTTCAAAATCCATTCCCGCTTGCAAACTCGTGCCTCGGTGCTTCTCTTATAACTCACTCGCAATGCCACCATCAAACTCTGCCACTTCCATCCTTGGCTCAGTTCCTGCCTCTCATCGACCACAACTGCCATTACCTGCAGCACATCTCCAGTACCTGCTCCATTCAAATCACTTCAGTAGCAGCAACCCAGCCATCACAGTTGCAGATTTTATATCTTCAGAACCACAACAGGACTTTGCTCAAACTCACAACAATCCAAACACAACAGCTTGTGGCATCTATTCCAGTAGCATTGCACCCCTGCATTGCCACCATTCAGGCCACAGCTCCAACAAAGACCATTCTCTCCTCCTGAGCAAGACCACCTGCCTTGTCAAGCCACTCGCAATCTCGACCACATACAAACTCCTCCTTGAATTTCATACTCTGCCATGAAGCCATAACCTCCATCTCAGACTTCACTCAACACCCATCACCTCGCAATCCTTGTGCATCATTCACATTCTCAGAATCGCATCATTCCAAACTGCTCCGTTTCAGTTAGCAATCGCTCCGATTCCTCCACAACTCGTCAATCCCTTCTCAAGACACAACATTGCTACCTTGCTTGTGCATCTCTACCATTATTCCTTTCTTAGCTCAATTAACAACAAACTCCCATCGATCTCAGCCTTAAATTCATGCCACCACCACTGCTCCCTTGTATTCCCTGAATTGAGATTAAAATCCATATTCGAGATAACCCAGCTTTCTCAACCACCATCGACCACCATTACACTTTAGTACCACCGAGCTCATCATCACCGGCTATCCGCAATTCCTACACAGCCTTCATATCAAACTTGCAAATCCTATCACCTGCGGCTCCCTGGCTCATCAAGCATAACACTTCACCTAGTCGTTGCACCAAGCAATTGCATCACCAAAGACGCAACTCAAACAACGCCAACCACTAGCCCGTAAAATTGCACTCAATTCTGCCACTGCGAACTAACTCAGGTGATTGTGACCTGTAGCTCATTGCACTTCGCACTTCACAACACCTGCTCCACCTCATTCCATTCTACTGCCACTCTCCATTCAACCTGCCATGTAACCATCGTATAGATCATTCTCTCGACAAAGAACTTCAATAAAGACTAACCTTCATCTATCTGGTGCATTGCAGCTAATATTCACCCGTACATCTATCTCAACCAATGATTGAGCTCACATCGTAATTCTTCCACCAGCACACTCTTCCCTTTGTCAATCACTACAAACTCAGACTCTTGAACTCAACCTCACGCCATAGTCTCATTTACTTGCATTCCCCCCAGTTCACATCCATCCCACCCGTCTCACTCAGGCATTTTATCAAGCGATTGTGTGTATGAACACAGTAAGAGAGTCAATCGTGTTATTGACTTCGAGCTTCTCCATATCTCATTCCCTAATTGAGGCAGAACCTAGTTCTAAAATTCCAACCATTCAAAATTAGTTTCTCATTCACCATCAAAATCAGGTGATAAGTCATTCTTCCTCCTCTGTTCTAAAGCTTGAATTCCTTTCATTCCCAACCAAACTCATCTACGGAATCATTCTCTCAACCTTCAGATCACTAACAAGAATCATTATTTCACTCCCTCCAATTGAATTTCTAATGCATCTCTCTTTCTCTCGGGTAACTAAAACAAGCAATGATAAATATAAATCATTGTTTGCTGATTTTAGGTAGGTGTAGGAAAAACCAAAAGGTGGTTAACCCCACTCAAGTGGAGTTGATGTGGGGTAGCTGCAGTAGGCACCCATATATGAGATATGTACGACTGTCTCTTTTCTTTGCTTGTATTGTCAGTTTTAGAGTGACAAGCTTAATCATCGAATGTGTCATAACCTTCTCATACGGCATCGGAATGACATCGTTCTTTAAGCCCATGACCTCGTATTTCGTGTTCTTGACATGATGAGAAGGAATCCAAGATTTGGGGCGAGTTCGCTTCCTATATGCTCAATGACTCCCAAAACACCTATAAGACTCAAATCAAACATAGATACATATTTCCACCTGAAAAATAGCAAAGAAAAGCATAAACTCTACATAGTAAATACGGTGTATTCTACACCTATCAACAACCTAACGTGTAAAAGCACTAATCAAGTTTAATTCCCTAAATCTTCGTTAAGTTCTATGAAATCGGGCCAATCAAAGCAATTGAGCGTGGAAAGCGCGCTAATTGAATTTAACAAAAGGATACGATTCACATATGATCATAAGAATATATCACTACAAACTATAATCATATTATGCTACTTGCATCGGAATATCACTTTTGCGTATAATAAACCTAAACTAGCAATAGATGTGATTAGAAGTTCACCAATTGCAACTTGACAAAACAATCAATCAATCATAAAACAATATTTTCGTAGAATGTGGCAAACGATAGATATGAGACAAAACTAATATATTGAATCAAAGAATCATGATTTGTGAAATCAACTATTCCATAACCAATAATAAACTTAGGTACTCATATTCATGGAGTTCATACAAGAAGAAAGAGAAAAGACTTCATGGTTCTAAACCCTAGGAATAAAGTAGAAGAGAGATAATACAAACGTCGTAGATAATCCCCAAAAGATAGGGAAGTCCTCCCTTTATATATTCCTCAATTTCCATAAAGATACTCCTTCCAAAATTAGGTTTTGTCTTCAAGTCCATTAGTTGGAAATTCACCCGCCCACCATGGAGAACTGAAACCCGTAGAAATTATGTCCCAAAAAACGCTGCCGGAAAACTGGGATTGTGGCCGAATCCCGCCGAAAGTCGTCTCGTGACCGCAAAGACCAAACCGCCACCGGTCAACGGTCAACGAGTGAAATCGAGTCAACTCGCCAATCACCGAGTCAAATCGGTCAAGTCGGAGTCGGGGGGTCCGGACCAGTCGGGTCTTTGCCATGTTGCCTTGGCCGAGTGAGTCACTTCCTTGGCCGTGCCATTGCACTGGCCGTGTCACCATGCACTATGATTGTGCTTCATCACCATGATGGCTATAATTTTTGTAGCTTCAATTTCAACACAAACACTCATAACATCCATTTCAACTCTTAGCTTCTCATCGATTCAATTCCCCGCAACAAGAATCCTCCCGGCCTTCACCTAAGCTCGGGCTTCATTTTCTTGTGCTTTGCCCCCGCAACATTGTTTCTCTAGCCAAACACCACCTTGAGCCAATTGCACTCCGCAATGCCTAATACTCCCGCCAGCTTGCACCCAATTTACACCCATACCTCGCCAACCTTATTTCCTCTCCCCGAGTTCCTCTTGCCAAAGAATATCTACCACCTTGTCTCACTCCAACCTAATGATTCATTCACCCTACTCCTCATCGCCATGAACCGGCGAGAGGGAATCATCACCCGGGAGCTGCCTCTTCCGACAATAGATAGCACCACCACCGCCGGGCATTGCTCGACCTGCAATGCGCTCAAGCCATGGCAACACCAATCCTTGATCGCACGACTCGAAAACCACTTCAATTGGATCCTGCCATCCTGCACATAACCAAGCTAACTTGCCAATTCCGAATACCTTCGCCTACTCCCCCATATATTCAATCTCATCTTCTTTTTCTTCCTGCCCTGAACCACCACTGCAACCAGCTCCAACTCTTCTCAGCGTCTCGCATCCACAACACAGCTCATTCAAACCTCAGCACCATATGCACCAGAGTACATCCAAACTTCACCAACACCTGCAATTGCTTACAGCTCCACCAGGACCCTGCAATCAATCCTGAGTTATCACAAAACCACCTGCAGTTCTGCCATCTCCATTTCTTCCCAGTTTATCTCTCCCTGCAATGTTCCATGGCAAACATACACCACCATTTGTAGTAACAACTCTTCCCCTGGAATGAGCAGCAGCATCACAGATCAACCCCATTCATTCTTGACTCACAGCTCTAATTCAAATCCTAGCAACAACCACAGACAACTTCACCTCTATATTGAAATCAGACTCGAACCCATCTCTTCTTAACACTGTCTCTGAATCCTCAAATACAAACCAGCACCAACCCTAGCTCTGATTCTTGCCCAAATCCAATTCCATTCATCACCTGAGTTCAACCACAGGGACCATCATTTCTCTCTTCCTGTGTTCGATCAACACAATCATCAGAACCTTGACTTGCCTGCTTCTCAGATTTCAATTTCTCAAACTCTTCTCAGTGATTATGACAATAATCCTCAAATTCTGCTCAAACCCTGGCTTGTTTGTCACAGACCCATCTTCGTACCTGTCTTGAACTCTCAATGGTTCACTTTCATCACCAGATTCTATACCGGATTTATGTTCTTCCCTGGATTCAATTGAACAAGAATCTGCCATTAATCAACCACCAGTACTTCTCTTCCAGCCGTCAACATCACCTCCTCAATCTCTCCCTGACCGTGAGCAATCTTCTCTCCATTTCTCGATCGACATCATCATTACCTTGTTTATTAGTTGCAGAAACAAACCCTAATCTCGATTTCTCACATTAGCAGAGATTTCATTGTTAATCTCTCCCTCAATCACTCGGACTCAACAGCAGCCATGACTGCTCGTTTCAGGTGGAAGGAAAGAGAAGAGAAGATAATTTCTTCTCGACATTTAGGGTGTAAGAAGATTAGGTTGGATATTCACCACCCGGTCATCTTGATAAGGGATACCCAGCTGGCAGCCCCTTAACCTTGGCTGGTCTGTATTTAGTACTCCTCCAAGAGTTACCCCTTAACCTGGACTGGGCTCCAAATAGTGTTCGCCCCTAAAATGACAATTCTGCCCTTTGCTTAAGAGTTCTTGTTTTGCTCATAACTTCTCCATACGAACTCAGAATGACTCCGTTCTTTCGCCATTGCCTTCGTCTTCTCGTCCTCTACACAATGAAAAGTAGAAATCTTGTATTTGAACGAGTTCCAATTGGTCTTTTTGCTCCAAATGACTCCATTGCACCTAATAAACTCAAAAGCACACATAAGATACATAATTTACAAGAAAACTCGCAAAGAAAGCATAAATACTAGATATTAAATACGGTGTATTCTACACCTATCA
>JAJJWW010010817.1:27500-95391 GCA_023531295.1 Papaver armeniacum | reverse complement strand
AGAATTTCATGGGATTATGGAAACATGAAAAATATAATAATAATAAAAAATGGGACGTGTGGGGCCATCTAGGGCTTGGCCGTGGGGCTAAGGCCTGGTCACACCTGGGTTTCCTAATTTTATATTATTTTTCATGGGATCATGGAAATATCATGAGATTAAGGAGTTTTCATGAAATTAGGGAAATAATAATAAAATAATGAGGAACCATGAGGTGTGGGGCCGGCTGGGATCAAGGCATGGCCGGTTTGGCCAATAATCACGGCCCCACAATATTTCCTTAATTTTATATTATTTCTTTGGTGTGAGGGAAACACCATGAAACTGGGGAGTTTCCTCAAAACGAAAGATATTTGTTCAAGTGAAAGGATTTTCATGAACTCGAGGAAAATAATAAAAAATATGATAAAAATATGAAATCATGGCGTGGGATTGACCACGGCACGTCAAAGTTTGGTCAAAGGGCCCATGTTCCCGCGCCTTGGTCAATTTTAATTATTTATTATTTTCCTTCCTATTTTGTATAGGTACATCGTTTCGTCGTATTTTGAAATACTTGTTCGTATGGTGATTGTTAGTGCATCACCGTCGAGTACACTTGCACCATTTGAGTCGGGGCTTACTCGGAGGTAGCTCAGATGCCCGTACATTCAATATTTATTACTAACCCATGGAATTTTGCTGGGAAGAACCATGAGTTGAAGTAACAAAATATTATGAAAATATTGAATATTTTCCATGGATTCAGTTAATGAATCTATTTCTTTCGAGAATAACTAATTAATGGCTCTATACTAACACGATCATCTAGGAGCATTAATTATCCAGAATTTGAGTTATATGATCTTATTGAAGTGTCATATTTTCTTTCATATAGTCAGGGAAAACATTGTTACATCCTGAAGACGTTATTGCTCTATACTAGCAGGCAAGTTGTCTAGGAGCCGTCTAATCTTTTGATTCTATATATAAGTAATTACTGAAATTGCTCAGTATTCATGAGATATGCCGCTGCCTCAGCTGAGAGACTACATATCTATACATATACTCTGAGAGACAGTATTCTCAGTCAGAGATTCTTATAGCATGATCTTTCATGCTTCCGATAAGAGACATGAGCCTCAATATTCATCTGATTGCTGGATCAGGACTATGTATAAATATGGGTTTACGATTTTAGCCTTCGTCGAAAATCCACCATCTACATTAAGTCCCATGCTTAGTGAGGAAATCCGTGTTCCTCAGTCAGCATTGAATGGTGATTTTCCGGTCATAAACAATATAAGTAATTGAACTTAGTCGTAAGTTAAGATGTTACCGGATTTCGATAGTACGAGTATACCATGACTTGAATGAAGATCCCATTGGCATGATAGAGTGTCGTTTGGTGAACATAAATTGGTGTTGAACCGCTGATTTGGACGAGGGGACCTTGGTCGTTTTAGGATTCTCGAGTAGGGCCCAATAAGGAAATCCTTGTAAGGTTAGGTTTTGGAAAAAGATTTGATATAAAAGGGGAATTAATCCTTTTTTTTAATTTCACCTTGAACGACCACCACCTTTATCAACTCATCATCTCCTTCACGTCAACAAGAGAAGAAAAATTTTCCTGAGGCGCCGCCGCCGTCCAAACCGGAGCAATCACCGGTCGACCAATTTCCGACCGGCCAGGCCGAGTACGCCCCTCACACATTTTTTTATAGAAGTTGCTGAATTTATGAGTTGTTCATACCTTGATCATGATAAAATTATACACATGTGCATATATGAGTGTAAGTTTAAGTCGAAAATGCTCATTTTTTGAAAAAACGTATGTTCGTTTGATCGTAAGTTTTGAAAACTAATAATAAACCCTGATTTAGGAGAGATTTTTTCTTTATATATGAATATTTAGGTCCAGTGATAAAACTAAGTTTATGAGCTTTCATGTGAACCAAATTTTTATCATGAAAAGGTGGATTTTCACAAAACCGAAATAAACCCTCCTTTTAAAGAATGACGCAAAAGGAATCACGAACGGCTTCAACAAGTTTTCAGCATCTTAAAATACGTCTCTGGACAGCCATAAACACAAGAAAGCAGCAATAGATAACGTCATAAGGTCAACAAGGCCACTCCGGAGGAGTATCTCGTGGCCACCAAAGATATTAACCAATGGGCATAACAACCTTTCTGTCAGGATGCTTTTTTAATCTCATCCATCATGGTTGTAAAGATGTTAGAAATTGCAACTTCCTCTGGTGAAGAAAGATTTTCAGGAAGATTGTCCGTGATTGGAAGATGCAATAAAGAAACTACATCTTCTAAAGTAATGGTAAACTCTCCCCATATGCATATGAAAGAATGAGTTGGAATACACCATCGAGCAAGTAAATCTACAATACCTCACGCATCATGAAAAATGAATAAATCTCCAGAAGCTTCAATAGCTCGTATTACTCGTGCATCATGCAACTTAGCTCGAACACGAGGAAAACCCAGCATGTACCTCACCCATCCAGAAAACTTTTCCAAGGGCCATCGAGAAAGATTGAATTTAATGATTGATGCAGAAAAATATCCTTGTTCGAGACAGAACCGAATAGCCGCCTGAGGAGTCACCAATTTTTTCTAAGTAACCTCTCCTGGATTTATCGGAAGACGGAATCTTTGGAGTTTTGAGACGTTTTTCAGGCCCCTGATCTATGAAGAATGCATCCTCTATGTTCGGAACGTTCTTGATTCCAGGAGTTTCATCTTCACCAATGGAAGTCTCATCCGTGCAAGAATCATCCCTAAAGGCGTCATTATCTGTGTGTGAATCTTCCCTAGAAGCAGTGTCCACGCACATATCATCTCTGGAAGCATCATTGACTTGAGAATCATACATCCTTGCAAAGTAGCTGTAACATGCACACAATACTTCGCTTCAGTATACCATTCATACAAGATGCAAACGTCTACAAAATAGTAATTCTCAACTCTTACCTTTTACGATTCTACTAGCAATAGTGATTGTAATGCAAAAGTTAACACTTCAAAACTTTCTCGTTTCTTCAAATCTACAAAAGACGAGCATAAACTCAGATTTTCATAAAATCATGAATATTTCTACTGCGTGAACATTCACCATGGATTTACGAAAACTAAAATATTATTTCATCATAAATAATTGTTTACTTATAAAGATTATATTTATATATATATAAAAAAAATATGTAAATGTGATTAACTCACGTAAAAAAAATAATAAATAAAATACATACATGAACAAGTCACGGTTTCAAAAAAAAAAATCGTGAATACTCACTGTTTTATAAAAAAAAAAAAATCTTTTCCTTCGTATTGTCATACGTCTTCGAAACGAAGGTTTATTCTAATTTTGTGAAAAACTCACACATTATAAGATAAAGTTTTGATTCACATTAAATCTCATAAACAAAATTTTATCACTAGACACAAGTTCATATATAAAAAAAGATGGCTCGGGGAGAGCAACTCCCAATAGGTAGCTTGTTCCTGGGTTCTTTATATTCTAACTTGGACTCCTTGATCATGGACTCTAGTGTCTCAAACGGTTTTATGAAGATTGAATGTTACGCTAATACAATGTTTCTTCAATCTTTGATGTGGGAGCACTTCAAGAATTATGCACCTATTCCACATACCATTTTTCAAGGATTGAATACCGATGCTCGTCATGTTTTCTCTGAGAAAATTAATGTCAGGATCATGCGCTGGTCTACAAAGCAACCTCGGTACCAAGACTCGTTTTGTTGATGTTCGGATTATGAATCGAATTCAACTTCGCCCATGGGTATTAGTTCCCTCTTACATCTCTCGGTTGAGAACTTTTAATGATGAAGAGAGCATGACTTTGAAATCTGAGTCTTGACTTGGACGACGGTGAGAGAGCCTTTATGCTAAGTTGTACTCCCGGTTATCTAATATCCATAATGCATGGTTAGTTCTCGGTGAAAGAATACAATATTGATAGGGCGTCTCGGAAAATGGATATGGATCAGTGTGTTCCGACTTTCCGAAGAAGAAAACCCTCAGTTGATCATCTTATGACCCGTCTGGACCGCACACATGTGGAAGGAAGCGAATTTTGGTTCCCCAGTTCTGAAAGAGTTTCATATGTAACTCCGGGTTACATAGACTTTTGGGATCAACAACTCAAGCGCTTATCTTATTTTGTAAGAGTTAATCAACCCTTAGTAAAGGAGCCTCCTTCTCCTGAGATGATTGCTACTCGACCAAGATTGAAGCATTTCCCTGGTAGCGACAAACGGAAAACATCAGGATGTTCACAAGTATGTATTTCACAAAGTCTTCATAAGATTATGATGATTGTATTTTGATTATTGCATCAAAATTTTGTTTTCCACAGGGCGGTCGTAGTGTAAGACCGCGAATTGATGTAAACCTTTCAGAAGCTGAAACGACTGTTCATGGTGGAGAAGGAAGGAGTAAGAAATATAAGATGATACCTAACACCATAAAGTCCCCGATTATTTCTTTGGTGAGTTGTCAACACTTTTCCGCTGTAACTTCTTCTATCCGTATTGCTAGGATCACGAAACCAATATTTGTTATTTGATTACAGAACTTTGCTCCGTCTAGTATTGATGGTCTTCAATTCTCTGCTGTTGGGCAGACAATCTCTGACTTGAGCGTTGAAGAAGAAAATATTGTGAGTATTCTCCCTCATAACCAATCATAAATGCTTCATGGGAAGATGCTAATTACTTGAGAATGTGTCCAGGAGGATGTTTCCATGGAGATAGAGAGTGCTGATACCCGGTCATCCTCCGAGAATAAAGGCGAAGGAAGTTCCAAATATTCGGAACCGAATGAAAATGATAAACCTCTTGATGTTGACACGGGTAATCCCAACTCTTTGAACACTTCGAAGACTCCACAAGTAAGCACATATATTGTAACCTCCTCATAGAAATATGAAATTTCTGATTTGTGAGTGAATGAATGAGAATCCATGTGAGTGTACAAGTAATTTTGGCGAAATACGTCGTCAGAAAATTTCAGATTTCAGCTTTTAGCAAAAACACCGTAAAAACTTCATCTGAAGTCGGATTTTCATGATCCGCATATGCATCTTCAATCCCAGAGAATTTCCAAGCTTTAGTTAAGAATATTTTTGATTTTGGAGCACGTTTAGGACCAGAAAAAGGCGAAACAGTAAACTTCCAGGAGACTTCTAGAATTTTTTCAGATTGCACGTTGCCCGATGTTTCGACCACATCTTTTTGCTAGTTCATTGGATTGTCATGAAATTTTGACATGTGGTAGAGGACATCCATACAAATAGAATGGTATATGACCCATTCTCATATTCCTTGTAGGTTGATCCCAGTTCGTCTCGTAGTACAGAGAAGAGTACAGTTTTTCAGACGAGATTACCATAAAACGTATTTTCGTGACTTCATGTTATTTGCTCGTTCCTTGAGTGTATAATGATGAAATTTGATGATGTGGTAATGATTTTATACTGTATTTTATAATCTCACTTGATTTCATACTTTAAACGGTTCTAACCTCATGTAATCTCGTATTAGGTGTCAAATACCGAAGTTGAGGATATTGGAACCAATGAGGATAATCCTAATTGCCCTAGAGTTGTTGATGAAGAGACAACCATACTTTCACTTCAAGGACATGATAAGGTTGTCAATGAAGTTACGGAAACCCAGATTTTTGTTTCTTCAGTGATAGAAGAAACCGAAACATCAGTAGAGAGTACTGAAGAAATTGTTGCCCTGATTGTAGAAGCTGCCCCAGTAATTGAGAACCGTATAGTGTTGCATGAGTATCCAAGTGCAGGAGTTTTTTTTGATCCTCCCTTTGACGCTTCACTCCCGTATCATGAACTATTAGGTGGATTCAGCGTTCCCATTGGATATGCCAACTTGTACGAGAAAATATGGAAGAAATTTGGTCACATCGTCGTTACTAGAGACCCAAAGCGTGCTTATTCCTTAACCATGCAAGTGAGTGTTATCTTGCGTGTTATAAGCGATATATGCACTAGAGCTAGAAATACTGTGACTCCAGATGTACTCTTTGATTGGGAGTTCAACTTGGAGAATTCTGAGAGACTTGGATTCAATGTGAAGTGGCTTCGTAAGAAGATGAATGCTATTAAGGACTCATGTGAGAATAACATACCCTTTCCCAATGATGCTGTGATGGAAAAGGAAGACAAGATTGCCATGCTGACTGAAGAGCTGAATATGGAGAAAGCGGCCTTACAAGTCTTGAAGGATGCAGATGAACAAAAATCTTTCTTTGCTGATTTTCTATGATTTCCTTTCATAATCTCTTGAACTTCTGAACTTTTGAGAGATGTGAGGTTTTTTTTTTTTTTTTTTTGGTTTTGATTGGTTTTAGATCGGTAGATGATTGAGGATTTTCTTTGGGTTTGATAGAGATTTTCTTTAAGTAAACTGAATTTTGATAAATTGCTGAATCTAAATCACTGAATGAAAGTATTGTAGACATTTTGGAGGAATTGAAATACAATGAAAGAAAACTCTAAATGCCAAATATTTTAGGTGTTCGTGTCATGAACATCCCACCTCGAATATCCAAAACCTTAGACATCAAAGGCGTTGAGCCAATTCTCATGTATCACGGCCACGCTTTCCTTGTTATCCATGTTGATCAGTTTGTAGTATCCACCGGAAACAGACTTAGAGACCATGTAGGGTCCTTCCCAGTTGGAATTCTTTGCAGAATGGGAGTTACGCTTAGTTTCTTTGAGAACCAAATCTCCTTCCTGGAATTTGTTAGACTTGATCATTCGTGCCCTGAATATTTTCTGCTGGTTTGGAATTCTTCGTGCAGTGGAGTTCCATGGTTGTGGTTGATCGCTGTCGTAGGCGTCAAAAATAAATTACACTTTCTTACTACTCAAAATATATAATGAAGCAAGGGCAAGAAAGGATCGTTCCCACAGAGAGGACTTAGGTTGTCAATATGTTTCGGTATCTTATAAGTAACACGGGGGGTTTTTCTAATTTATATAAAGTATACTAAAATAAAAGCAAAGCAAATAAATAAACACACAAATCAAGGGTGTGAAAATATTGGATAAAGGTTCATCTTCAATTGTAAATAAGTTTTTGAATATATGAATAGAATTCGTATTTAATCTCGCTATCATCAAAAGCCTAGAATACCTTATTGCAAGAATACTCCGTAAATTTCCTAAGTCATCACACACACATTAGAGCTGCGTATGTGAATTCTACCTAAAGAATAACCTAACGCCTTGCGCTAATTAAGTTCAATTCCTAGGAGCATTAAGTTTTAGAAATAGGCTAATCAATGCAACTATCACACATTGCGCATGACAATTCGGACAAAGGTCAATTTCTCCATATGACTACAAGGATGTATCACTACAAACCATAATCATATCATGCTACTCGTATTCAAGGTTATCGCTCGATGATGAACCCTAAAATATCTATAGATATGGATGTATGTTCAATCAATTCTAGACTTAACTAAACAAACATTCAATCATATTGCAATACATCAATCATGCAATTATTATAACCCGTAGAAATCAAATGACAATATTGAGAGAAAACTAATTCATAAAATCCATAACTTGTTTTCAAAATCCAACTACATCTTTAACCAATAACAAAATCAACTACTTGTTTTTTTGGAAATCATCACAAAGAGTTTAGAAGAATCTATCATGTGAAACCCTAGAAAACAAGTAGAAGCCAAGAGATAAAAAGAGATCCCCCAAAATCTATCTAAGCTTCCCTATATATAGAGTTTTATAACCTCTTCTTGAAGAAACTAGGAAACCTAGCAAAAATAGGAAAGAGCACCTCCTTAGGAATTGTGTCCCGTGTATCATACCCCGTGCAAAGTAGCTTGCCAAACTATGTCGAAACTTCTAGAATAGCCGCACCCTTATTCTGCTTGTGTAAATTATTGGCTGGATAGACTATTGGGCTTGCATTGTTCTAGCCCACTTGGTAGCTTAATTGTTGGTCATGTGGAACCGACAGTGTAAGCATTATCATTACTGTAGTACTTCTCATCTCAGCCATTCATAGCCGTGTTTCATCGGCGACAAATTATACAACTTCATTCTCGAGCTACTACTATCTTCATTGATCTCCATCAAATAAGAGCACCATATCATCATCAACAGCTAACCCATCTCGATTTCTTTTCTATCTCGACCAAACTTCTTTCGTTCCTGATCACCATTTAACAACACAAACAGCTGGACCATCTCCATCACCGAGAATCATGGCATCAGTTTATCCTCACCGGCAAGACTCCATCACTTTCATACCACCATCGCAGACTCGAGCTTTAACATTCCTGCATCACAATAATTATCAGCACCATTCTTATCATCGCTGCCAACAGCATCACCACAGGCAAGTCCATCTTTCTTCCTTTTTCTTCTCGATCTCTAAAAACTTAACCTAGCTCAACCATTATTCACTATCAAACACCGAGTGGGATTACTATCTTTCTGCCGAGCTCCTTCCATTTGTGCCTGCTCGTGTTCTTCTCAGTCACAGCAAAGCCCGACCATCACTGCCATTCTCGACTTCATTAGCTCGATGTCTTTTTTTCTCCATCGCTGAAGCTTCTAATATCAGCAGCCACTTCCAGTGATCACCATCAGCTAACTACCATGGCAGACACCATCACTTAACTCCATTAATATTTTTCATTTCCCTAAATAGCTATCAACTCCGTCAAAATCGGCAAAACCATCATGAACCGAGCACAGCATCAGCTCCATTTCGAACTTCATCTCTGCCCTAACTTCCAGCATCGCCACCTCTGACTTTATTTTTTTCCCTAAATAGCTATAAAATGAAGTCATAGGTGGCGATCTTCAGTTAAGGCAGAGATGAAGTTCGAAATGGAGCCGATGTCAGTTCATTTCATGATGGTTTTGCCGATTTTGACTCGAGTTGATAGCTATTTAGGAAATAAAAAATATTAATGGAGTTAAGTGATGGTGTCTGCCATGGTAGTTAGCGATGGTGATCACGGAAGTGGTCACGATATTAGAAGCTCATGCGATGGAGAAAAAAAGACATCGAGCTAATGAAGTCGAGAATGGCAAACATGGTCGGGCTTTGTCAAGATCGGAAGAACACGAGCAGGCACAAATGGAATGAGCTCTGCAGAAAGATAGTAATCCCCACTCTGTTTGATAGTGAATAATGGTTGAGCTAGGTTAAGTTTTTAGAGACCGAGAAGAAAAAAGAAGAAAGATGGACTTGCTCATGGTGATGCCGCGGGCGCTGGCGATAAGAATGGTGCCGATAATTATTGTGATGCAGAATGTTAAAGCTCGAGTCTGCGATGGTGGTATGAAAGTGATGTAGTCTTTCCGGTGAGGATAAATCGATGCCATGATTCTCTTGACGGAGATGGTCCACTGCACTGTTAAATAAATGGTGATCAGAACGAAAGAAGTTTGGTCGAGAAAAAAGAACCCTTAGATGGGTTAGTCATGATGATGATATGGTGCTCTTATTTGATGGAGATCAATGAAGATAGTAGTAGCTCGAGAATGAAGTCGTATAATTTGTCGCGGAAACACCACTATGAATGGCCGAGATGAGAAGTACTACAAGAATGATAATGCTTACACCTGCTTCGGTTCCAC
Organism: Papaver armeniacum; assembly: GCA_023531295.1. Lineage (NCBI taxonomy): Eukaryota > Viridiplantae > Streptophyta > Magnoliopsida > Ranunculales > Papaveraceae > Papaver > Papaver armeniacum. Next base: position 85,724 of record JAJJWW010010817.1, on the reverse strand, counting down.
ATGACCAACAATTAAGCTTACCAAGGGCTAGAAATAATGCAAGCCCAATAGTCTATCCAGCCAATAATTTACACAAGGTAATTAAGGGTGCGGCTATTCTAGAAGTTTCGACATAGTTTGGCAAGCTACTTTGCACGGGTATGATACGGGACACAATTCATAAGGAGGTGCTCTTTCCTATTTTTGCTAGGGTTTCCTAGTTTCTTCAAGAAGAGGTTATAAAACTCTATATATAGGGAAGCTTAGATAGATTTTGGGGGATCTCTTTTATCTTTGGCTTCTACTTGTTTTCTAGGGTTTCACATGATAGATTCTTCTAAACTCTTTGTGATGATTTCAAAAACAAGTAGTTGATTTTGTTATTGGTTAAAGATGTAGTTGGATTTTGAAAACAAGTTATGGATTTTATGAATTAGTTTTCTCTCAATATTGTCATTTGATTTCTACGGGTTATAATAATTGCATGATTGATGTATTGCAATATGATTGAATGTTTGTTTAGTTAAGTCTAGAATTGATTGAACATACATCCATATCTATAGATATTTTAGGGTTCATCATCGAGCGATAACCTTGAATACGAGTAGCATGATATGATTATGGTTTGTAGTGATACATCCTTGTAGTCATATGGAGAAATTTACCTTTGTCCGAATTGTCATGCGCAATGTGTGATAGTTGCATTGATTAGCCTATTTCTAAAACTTAATGCTCCTAGGAATTGAACTTAATTAGCGCAAGGCGTTAGGTTATTCTTTAGGTAGAATTCACATACGCACTCTAATGTGTGTGATGACTTAGAAATTTACTTAGTATTCTTGCAATAAGGTATTCTAGGCTTTTGATGATAGCGAGATTAAATACGAATTCTATTCATATATTCAAAAACTTATTTACAATTGAAGATGAACCTTTATCCAATATTTTCACACCCTTGATTTGCGTGTTTATTTATTTGCTTTGCTTTTATTTTAGTATACTTTTATATAAATCAGAAAAACCCCCTGTGTTACTTATAAGATACCGAAACATATTGACAACCTAAGTCCTCTCTCGGAAAACGATCCTTTCTTGCCCTTGCTTCATTATATATTTTGAGTAGTAAGAAAGTGTAATTTATTTTGACGCCTACGATAACATCAACCACAACCATGGAACTCCACTGCACGAAGAATTCCAAACCAGCAGAAAATATTCAGGGCACGAATGATCAAGTCTAACAAATTTGATGCGTGTCGTAGGTGCAATCAAATTAATCAATATTTCCACTCAATTAAAAATAATATAATGGAAGTCAAGTTCGTTCCCACGAGGAGCAAGAGATTCTAGTTGTAAAAATTGTCACGAAAGGGGGTGTAAAAAGCAAAAGAAAATAAGCAAAGCAATTAAAAGATAAAGTTGAAAGCAATAAGAGAGACAAGATCAAGGAATCCTTCTTCGTTACGAAACAATGAATCAAGTTATGTTCTTTTCTACTTGTTATTAGTCACAGATTATCACCAACCGAAGGATAGCGAGTCCGCTTTAGCTAGCCCCAAAATCCCTAATTTCACCGAGTAACAGTCCGCTTAGTTATCGATTCTATTCAAAAGAACCACCCCGAGGTTCGCTTTACAAGATGTAATTCCCCGAATGCATTAAGATTTATGAATTTAGGTTTAGTACTAGTAGTTAAACTCGGTTCGCTTGGTTCACTTTCTAGCGTTGTTTCTACACACAATTGCTCCACAGAATCCCTCCGCAAGGTCTCGTGTTTGCTACTTATGTAAAGAGTCAAGAAACGATTACTTATCCCCTAACTTTCACTAGCATTAGATTAAATCGACAAATCAATTTAGTTGGCCACCCAAACAATCTATCAATCAATCATGAATGTCTTTAAGATCATTCCTATTAGTAAAAACAAACGATAATCATGTGAAAAACTTCAAGATAGAATTGAAACAAAACTCAAAACATATATTAAGAACTAGGAATTCATCCTCAATCAATAAGAAAATTAGCTACTCATGCTAAAGAGTTCACACAAAGAATAAGAAAAGAAAAGTGTTGTGTGTGTAGAGAGGTGTGTGTAAAAGATGTAGAAAACTTCTCTATTTATAGGCTTCAATATTCTCCAAATCTTCCAAGGAATAGAATCCTTTTTCTTTTGCAATTCAATTTCCAAATCCAAGCTTTTCTCAACTCTTCCATCTTCTCTTTCCAAATTTGAGCCAAATTCTCCATCCAATTCCTAGTCAAAGTCTTCACACCCATGAGAGAAATCCATAGAAAATTCCGAATTTTTGGCTCATGGGAAAACTGGTATTGTGGCCGAATCCGGCGGAATAGTCAGCCGAAAAAACAGCTCGGTGGCCAGGCAAAGTCCGCCCGGCCACCGGTCAACGGGTCGTCGATCGGGTCAAGTCGGTCGGTCAACGGGTCGGGTCAACTCCTCGAGTCGGATCGGTCAATCAGTCAGATCGAGTTAGACCCGGTCAGTCTGGACCAGTTTGAGTGATCCGAATGGTTGTCGACAAAGCCATTTTTGCCGAGGCCATTGCACAAAGCTAATAGAACTCGATGCACTATCTTTGTGCTTTACCGCCTTCTCGGCTAGCCATCTTGGCTCAGAACTTCTCCACACTACAACTTCTTGTTCAACCTCATCCTCAAACTCCAAACCATTGTAACCGCCTTCCTTGGCATCAACACCACCTGCACTACCACTCTGAGCTTCAATCCCGCAATGCCAATCCATTCATTCCATTCGATTCAACTGCCATGTCTGCTCGGCTCAATTCCATTGCACCAATACCAGGACCACCAATCATTCTAGTAGTACCCTTCTCTATCTCGAAACAACACAAACCCCCGTTCTTCATCTTTCCTTGTCTCGAATCATCTCGGTCATCAAACATCACAAAGAATCGCTCAACTCAATCACCGCCATTTCTTATTCACACTTTTCTTGCGCATAGTACCAGTCTCGACTTACTCGGCAATCTTCAAGTGCATCCATCCCGACCATATCCATCCCCGCAACAACATCAATCCTATAGCTTCACCTCAGCTCGAGCTTTGCCAATCCCAAAGAGCGACATTAGCCTCCTCCTTCCACAAGCAATGCAACATTGTCTCGGGCCACCGGCTTGCGCTCATCTCGACTTCAATGTCAATGAGCCATTTCTAACTCAAAAACATCCTTGTAACTTATGGCGAAAACCCATTTCATCTCTTCTTCCTCAAATCCCTTCAATCATCAATCAATTTCGCATCCCTCATGAACCCGGAGAAGTGGCAAACCCTAACTTGAGGTTCATCTCTTGAGCTTCAAACTCGGACATTGAGACCCTAACTGCAATTCTCAACCACAAACCCACCAAATTCATCTACCATTCTCGCAAAACCATAACAACCACCACCTTTTGACTCGGTACCATCATTTCAAATGTTCATCATCTCCTCAAGCAACTTTGTCCTAAGCATACATCTATGTAGCTTCAGCTGCATCGAAACCCATCATCTCCTACTTCCTGCAATGATCTTTTGAGCTAAATGCCAATCCCGAACCATCACAAGACAAAGCCAATGACCTGCAACTCCACCCAGAACCATTGTAGCCTGTCTTGTAAACTGCAAGCATCAACCTAACCTAGCCAGCTACATCTCTGAATCTCCATCCATACTCTGACCATCAACTCCCACGATTGTACGGCTTCACAACAAATCTGCAGTCTCTGTCACCACCAATTCATGCTCTACCCTATCAGCTCAAGGCCACCTGCACTTAACTCAGCCAACACCAATTATCCTCTTGCACAATACCACACTCAACTTGCACCTGACCTCAGCTCAACTTCATCTCCACCAGTTGTTCATCCTTGTTCCAACAGCATTAAACCCAAATCCATCTTGTTTCAGCTCCAATTTCAGCTCACAACCCTCAATCATCCACCATTCTCGACCAAACCCTAGTTCAATCACAGGTGCTACCTTTTCCAGATTCAACTCCAAAAACGCCATCAACTTCTCTGCTTCTTAAATTCATCTCTCTGTGTTGAATAACAGCTCAAACGAGCTCGATTCCTCCTTCGATTCTCCTCATCCCGTGGCAAATGCGAGCAGTTTTGAGATCCATTTCTGCGGTACCCATTCTTCATTCACATCGAAACTCCATCAATTCTTCTTGAATCACTCAACCACGACGCAGACTTCATCCATCTAACCCAGCCTCCACAGATCGAACCCTAATTTCTTCTTTGTATCATGACCACAGATGCAGCTCTGTTCGACTTGGATTTATCATCGATTTCTTCTCTATGTTCTTCAATAAACCATCTTCTCAATTTCAGGTTCGGGCGTCTCGTCTGTTCTTGAGATAACGGCGGCAACTCGTTCTCTCTCTCGATCGATTAACAACAACAACTTCGTTCTCTCTCTCGATCGATTAACAGCCGTGACCATGGTCAGCTTCTCACTTTCAGTGTTGAAGAAAACGAGTAAAATGATTGAGAAAGAGAAGTTTAGGGTTGTGTAATAATTTGGGTGGATGGTTACACCCCGGGGATAGAGACCACCACACTTATTAGATAAGGGGTACCACGATGACAACCCCCTTAGCCTTGATCAAGGCTGGCTTTAGTACTCCTCCAAATTGGGTTGCCCCTTAACCTCCACTGGGCTCCATATATCAATCGCCTGTAAAATGACCTTTTTTCCCTTTTGGCACAAATTGGGTGATTTCTTCTTCTTTTCCTCCGTGCGACTCCAAAGTAGCTATAAAACTCAAAACAAGCGTAAAATACATAATTTACAAGAGAAAAAAGCAAAGAAAGCATAAACTACTAGATAGTAAATATGGTGTATTCTACACCTATCAAAATTCCAGGAAGGAGATTTGGTTCTCAAAGCAACTAAGCGTAACTCCCATTCTGCAAAGAATTCCAACTGGGAAGGACCCTACATGGTCTCTAAGTATGTTTCCGGTGGATTCAGCAAAATGATCAACATGGATAACAAGGAAAGCGTGGCCGTGATACATGATAATTGGCTCAAGGCCTTTGATGTCTAAGGTTTTGGATATTCGAGGTGGGATGTTCATGGCACGAACACCTAAAATATTTGCCATTTAGAGTTTTCTTTCATTGTATTTCAATTCTTCCAAAATGTCTACAATACTTGCATTCAGTGATTTAGATTCAGCAATTTATCAAAATTCAGTTTACTTAAAGAAAATCTCAATCAAACCCAAAGAAAATCCTCAATCATCTACCGATCCAAAACCAATCAAAACCAAAAAAATAAATAAAACCACACATCTCTCAAAAGTTCAGAAGTTCAAGAGATTATGAAAGGAAATCATAGAAAATCAGCAAAGAAAGATTTTTGTTCATCTGCATCCTTCAAGACTTGTAAGGCCGCTTTCTCCATGTTCAGCTCTTCAGTCAGCATGGCAATCTTGTCTTCCTTTTCCATCACAGCATCATTGGGAAAGGGTATGTTATTCTCACATGAGTTCTTAATATCATTCATCTTCTTACGAAGCCACTTCACATTGAAGCCAAGTCTCTCGAAATTCTCCAAGTTGAACTCCCAATCAAAGAGTACATCCGAGTCACAAAGTATTTCTAGCTCTAGTGCATATATCGCTTATAACACGTAAGATAACACTCACTTGCATGTTTAAGGAATAAGCACACTTTGGGTCTCTAGTAACGACGATGTGACCAAATTTCTTCCATATTTTCTCGTACAAGTTGGCATATCCAATGGGAACGCTGAATCCACCTACTAGTTCATGATACGGGAGTGAAGCGTCAAAGGGAGGATCAAAAAAAACTCCTGCACTTGGATACTCATGCAACACTATACGGTTCTCAATTACTGGGGAAGCTTCTACAATCAGGGCAACAATTTCTTCAGCATTCTCTACTGGTGTTTCGGTTTCTTCTATCACTGAAGAAACAAAAATCTGGGTTTCCATAACTTCAGTGACAACCTTATCATGTCCTTGAAGTGCAAGGATGGTTGTCTCTTCATCAAAAACTCTATGGCAATTAGGATTATCCTCATTGGTTCCAATATCCTCAACTTCGGTATTTGACACCTAATACGAGATTACATGAGGTTAGAGCCGTTTAAAGTATGAAATCAAGTGAGATTATAAAATACAGCATACAATCAATACCACATCATCAAATATCATCATTATACACTCAAGGAACGAGCAAATAACATGAAGTCACGAAAATACTTTTTACGGTAATCTCGTCTGAAAAACTGTACTCTTCTCTGTACTAAGAGACGAACTGGGATCAACCTACAAGGAATATTAGAATGGGTCATATACCATTCTCTTTGTATGGATGTTCTCTACCACATGTCAAAATTTCATGACAATCCAATGAACGAGCAAAAAGATGTGGTCGAAACATCGGGCAACATGCAATCTGAAAAAATTCTGGAAGTCTCCTGGAAGTTTACTGTTTCACCTTTTTCAGGTCCTAAACATGCTCCAAATTCAAAAATATTCTTAACTAAAGCTTGGAAATTCTCTGGCCTTGAAGATGCATATGCGGATCATGAAAATCCGACTTCAGATGAAGTTTTTACGGTGTTTTTGCTAAAAGCTGAAATCTGAAATTTTCTGACGACGTATTTCGCCAAAATTACTTGTACACTCACATGGATTCTCATTAATTCACTCACAAATCAGCAATTTCATATTTCTATGAGGAGGTTACAATATATGTGCTTACTTGTGGAGTCTTCGAAGTGTTCAAAGAGTTGGGATTACCCGTGTCAACATAAAGAGGCTTATCATTTTCATTCGGTTCGAATATTTGGAACTTCCTTCGCCTTTATTCTCGGAGGATGACCGGGTATCAGCACTCTCTATCTCCATGGAAACATCCTCCTGGAAACATTCTCAAGTAATTAGCATCTTCCCATGAAGCATTTATGATTGGTTATGAGGGAGAATACTCACAATATTTTCTTCTTCAACGCTCAAGTCAGAGATTGTCTGCCCAGCAGCAGAGAATTGAAGACCATCAATACTAGACGGAGCAAAGTTCTGTAATCAAATAACAAATATTGGTTTCGTGATCCTAGCAATACGGATAGAAGAAGTTACAGCGGAAAAGTGTTGACAACTCACCAAAGAAATAACCGGGGACTTTATGGTGTTAGGTATCATCTTATATTTCTTACTCCTTCCTTCTCCACCATGAACAGTCGTTTCAGCTTCTGAAAGGTTTACATCAATTCGCGGTCTTACACTACAACCGCCCTGTGGAAAAGAAAATTTTGATGCAATAATCAAAATACAATCATCATAATCTTATGAAGACTTTGTGAAATACATACTTGTGAACATCCTGATGTTTTCCGTTTGTCGCTACCAGGGAAATGCTTCAATCTTGGTCGAGTAGCAATCATCTCAGGAGAAGGAGGCTCCTTCACTAAGGGTTGATTAACTCTTACAAAATAAGATAAGCGCTTGAGTTGTTGATCCCAAAAGTCTATGTAACCCGGAGTTACATATGAAACTCTTTCAGAACTGGGGAACCAAAATTCGCTTCCTTCCACATGTGTGCGGTCCAGACGGGTCATAAGATGATCAACTGAGGGTTCTCTTCTTTGGAAAGTAGGAACACACTGATCCATACCCATTTTCCGAGACGCCCTATCAATATTGTATTCTTCCACCGAGAACTAACCATGCATTATGGATATTAGATAACCGGGAGTACAACTTAGCATAAAGGCTCTCTCACCGTCGTCCAAGTCAGCACCAGATTTCAAAGTCATGCTCTCTTCATCATTAAAAGTTCTCAACTGAGAGATGTAAGAGGGAACTAATACCCATGGGCGGAAGTTGAATTCAGATTTATAATCCAGAACATCAACAAAACGAGTCTTCAGCCGAGGTTGCTTTGTAGACCAGCGCATGATCCTGACATTAATTTTCTCAAAGAAAACATGACGAGCATCGGTATTCAATCCTTGCAAAATGGTACGTGGAATAGGTGCATAATTCTTGAAGTGCTCCCACATCAAAGATTGAAGAAACATTGTATTAGAGTAACATTCAATCTTCATAAAACCGTTCGAGACACTAGAGTCCATGATCAAGGAGTCCAAGTTAGAATACAAAGAACCCAGGAACAAGCTACCTATTGGGAGTTGCTCGCCCTGATCCATCTTAATCGCAAAAGGAATCACGAACGGCTTCAACAAGTTTCCAGCATCTTCAAATACGTCTCTGGACAGTCATAAACACAAGAAAGCAGCAATAGATAACGTGATCACAATGTGCCACTCCAGAGGACTATCTCGTGGCCACCAGTATATTAACCAATGGGCATAACAACCTTTGCTGCCGGATGCTTTTTTAATCTCATCCATCATGGTTGTAAAGATGTTAGAAATTGAAACTTCCTCTGGTGAAGAAAGATTTTCTGGAAGATTGTCCGTGATTGGAAGATGCAATAAAGCAACTACATCTTCTAAAGTAATGGTAAACTCTCCCCATATGCATATGAAAGAATGAGTTGGAATACACCATCGAGCAAGTAAAGCTACAATACCTCACGCATCATGAAAAATGAATAAATCTCCAGAAGCTTCAATAGCTCGTATTACTCGTGCATCATGCAACTTAGCTCGAACACGAGGAAAACCCAGCATGTACCTCACCCATCCAGAAAAATTTTCCAAGGGCCATCGAGAAAGATTGAATTTAATGATTGATGCAGAAAAATATCCTTGTTCGAGACAGAACCGAATAGCCGCCTGAGGAGTCACCAATTTTTTCTAAGTAACCTCTCTGGGATTTATCAAAAGACGGAATGCTGGAGTTTTGAGACGTTTTTCAGGCCCCTGATCTATGAAGAATGCATCCTCTATGTTCGGAACGTTCTTGATTCCAGGAGTTTCATCTTCACCAATGGAAGTCTCATCCGTGCAAGAATCATCCCTAAAGGCGTCATTATCTGTGTGTGAATCTTCCCTAGAAGCAGTGTCCACGCACATATCATCTCTGGAAGCATCATTGACTTGAGAATCATACATCCTTGCAAAGTAGCTGTAACATGCACACAATACTTCGCTTCAGTATACCATTCATACAAGATGCAAACGTCTACAAAATAATAATTCTCAACTCTTACCTTTTTACGATTCTACTAGCAATAGTGATTGTAATGCAAAAGTTAACACTTCAAAACTTTCTCGTTTCTTCAAATCTACAAAAGACGAGCATAAACTCAGATTTTCATAAAATCATGAATATTTCTACTGCGTGAACATTCACCATGGAATTACGAAAACTAAAATATTATTTCATCATAAATAATTGTTTACTTATAAAGATTATATTTATATATATATAAAAAAATATCTAAATGTGATTAACTCACGTAAAAAAAATAATAAATAATATACATCCATGAACAAGTCACGGTTTAAAAAAAAATCGTGAATACTCACGGTTTTATAAAAAAAAAAAAAAAAATATTTTCCTTCGTATCGTCATACGTCTTCGAAACGAAGGTTTATTCTAATTTTGTGAAAAACTCACACATTATAAGATAAAGTTTTGATTCACATGAAATCTCATAAACAAAATTTTATCACTAGACACAAGTTCATATATAAAAAAAAAAAACTCTTTCTTCGTATCATCGTCATTCTTTAAAAGGAGGGTTTATTTCGGTTTTTTGAAAATCCACCTTTTCATGATAAAACTTTGGTTCACATGAAAGCTCATAAGCTTAGTTTTATCACTGGACCTAAATATTCATATATAAAGAAAAAATCTCTCCTAAATCAGGGTTTATTATTAGTTTTCAAAACTTACGATCAAACGAACATACGTTTTCAAAAAACGAGCATTTTCGACGAAACTTACACTCATATATGCACATGTGTATAATTTTATCATGATCAAGGTATGAACAACTCATAAATTCAGCAACTTCTATAAAAAAAAATGTGTGCGGACGTACCTGGTCGGCGCCGGCCGGAAATTGGTCGACCGGTGATTGCTCCGGTCGGACGGCGGCGGCGCTCCGGAAAATTTTCTCTTCTCTTGTTGACGTGAAGGAGATGATGAGTTGATGAAGGTGGTGGTCGTTCAAGGTGAAATTAAAAAAAAAAAAAAGGATTAATTCCCTTTTATATCAAATCTTTTTTCCAAAACCTAACCTTACAAGGATTTCCTTATTGGGCCCGGCTCGAGAATCCTAAAACGACCAAGGTCCCCTCGTCCAAATCAGCGGTTCAACACCAATTTATGTTCACCAAACGACACTCTATCATGCCACTGGGATCTTCATTCAAGTCATGGTATACTCGTACTATCGAAATCCGGTAACATCTTAACTTACGACTAAGTTCAATTACTTATATTGTTTATGACCGGAAAATCACCATTCAATGCTGACTGAGGAACACGGATTTCCTCACTAAGCATGGGACTTAATGTAGATGGTGGATTTTCGACGAAGGCTAAAATCGTAAACCCATATTTATACATAGTCCTGATCCAGCAATCAGATGAATATTGAGGCTCATGTCTCTTATCTGAAGCATGAAAGATCATGCTATAAGAATCTCTGACTGAGAATACTGTCTCTCAGAGTATATGTATAGATATGTAGTCTCTCAGTTGAGGCAGCGGCATATCTCACGAATACTGAGCAATTTCAGTAATTACTTCTATATAGAATCAAAAGATTAGACGGCTCCTAGACAACTTGCCTGCTAGTATAGAGCAATAACGTCTTCAGGATGTAACAATGTTTTCCCTGACTATATGAAAGAAAATATGACACTTCAACAAGATCATATCACTCAATTTCTGGATAATTAATGCTCCTAGATGATCGTGTTAGTATAGAGCCATTAATTAATTATTCTCGAAAGCAATAGATTCATTAACTGAATCCATGGAAAATATTAAATATTTTCATAATATTTTGTTACTTCAATTCATGGTTCTTCCCAGCAAAATTCCATGGATTAGTAATAAATATTCAACGTACGGGCATCCGAGCTACCTCCGAGTAAGCCCCGACTCAAATGGTGCAAGTGTACTCGACGGTGATGCACTAACAATCACCATACGAACAAGTATTTCAAAATACGACGAAACGATGAACCTATACAAAATAGGAAGGAAAATAATAAATAATTAAAATTGACCAAGGCGCTGGGAACATGGGCCCACTGACCGGCCTGACGTGCCGTGGTCAATCCCACGCCAGTTTCATATTTTTATCATATTTTTTATTATTTTCCTCGAGTTCATGAAAATCCTTTCACTTGAACAAATATCTTTCGTTTTGAGGAAACTCCCCAGTTTCATGGTGTTTCCCTCACACCAAAGAAATAATATAAAATTAAGGAAAATATTGTGGGGCCGTGATTATTGGCCAAACCGGCCATGCCTTGATCCCAGCCGGCCCCACACCTCATGGTTCCTCATTATTTTATTATTATTTCCCTAATTTCATGAAAACTCCTTAATCTCATGATATTTCCATGATCCCATGAAAAATAATATAAAATTAGGGAAACCCGTGTGACCAGGCCTTAGCCTGCCGGTCAAGCCCTAGATGGCCCCACACGTCCTATTTTATTATTATTATATTTTTATATTTTTCATGTTTCCATAATCCCATGAAATTCCTTGATTTCATGATATTTCCTTCAAATTATGAAAATCTCTTTAAATCATGAAATAATACATAAAATTAGGGAAAACTCACGGGACCGGTCCCTAGCCGGCCAACCATGCTCAAGCCGGTCCCACACATCCATTATTTTATTATTATTATTTTTCATGTTTTCATCATCTCATGGAAACTCTTTGATTTCAACAAAAAACTCCTTGGTTTTAACAAATTCCTTGGTTTTATCATATTTCCCTAAAATCATGAAAAAATTATAAAAATTGGGAAAAATGTGTGGGACCAAGCTCCTTGGCCGGCCGGCCATGGCCGGTCCCACACTTCATGATTCCTTCACTTTTTTATTATTTTTCCTTCATCTCATGAAGTTTTGACGGTTTCATCAAAAACCTTGATTTCTTCATTTTCTCAAATGATTGCTCAAATGCACATCTGAAAATATCAAAATTCTCAGAACTGAGATACGAACACTTTAGTGACATGAGAATGTTACCTTGACCGACCAATGTTGGCTCTTTGGCTCGTAAGGAGCCGATCCCGCGTATTTACACAATTTGACCTAATTTGCGCAATTGCACGTATTAGGTCCAAAACTCTTCCAAATAATTTTTGGATTTTCATGGAACGATCGTCATTCGATCCCGTGACCACCCAGGGATGGTTTCATGACCCCTTGGTCTGTCTCTCATCTCTTCATAATTAATTAGGTTTTATCACCTAAGGCTCAGACGAGCATTTTCGAATAAATGATTAAACTAGCATTTGATCATTCTTTCATAAACAAATCACCAACTCTTCAAGAGGCCTTGGTATTTGCTCACACGAGCATATGAGAGCCGCATGTTTGACCCACGGTCCCATGAAATCGGTCCTCCTTCATTCCATGGTTAATTTTCAAATAAACCATCAATGGGTCATCAATTGATCAAATTAGGGTTTCTGAGTCTAAGGATTATAATTCCAGATTCAAACACTAATAATTTTATGAAGATCTCATTCTTATTAATTATTCTCGGTTCAACTACCAGTATTTTAATTAATATTTTATTTTGGTCACGCTACCAATAATTCATCAGACGAGCAACACTTGCTCAGATGAGAAACACTTGCTCAAATCAAGGAATATTGGTTCAACTATCAATATTCAACAAATCATCGAATGAGCAACACTTGCTCGCCTCAACTATCAACGTGAGAATCATACCTCTGACACGTTCAATTTATGAGTTTAACATTTTTGCAAATCATGTTCAACTCAGCAAATACATGGACTCATCTTCCCATGAAGTCACGAAGTCAGCAACTGACTAACTAAATACACGTCTGCCTTGCAGAATCCACAATCATACAAGATATCAATCGTGTTACATGGGGGGATATTAACTAGGGTTTTGGTATGGCGGTCTACGGCACGTGTGTTCATACACACGATGAGAATGTGAGCAAGTCGTGCAATCAGTTGAAGGAGTTAACAAAGTAGTGGATGGAAAATCAACCAAGTCTCTGCACGTTGAGCAACTGGTTTTAACACGATTTCCACTTCCGCATACTTTGATTCCATCAACTGTCACACTTCATGAGATCATGGTGTTTTCAATTTCAGCAATATAAATAAATCTCTGAATCATGATTGAAAAGGGAAATCTCAGGTCGAACCGAAAACACGAGATTAACAATCCAACTCTCAATAGAGCAAATTCAATCATTCAGAATTTATCTTATTTTCAGAATACACAACACACCTACAATCTTCGATCACCATTGATCTCACACATTTCTCAGATTCCCTCCTACAGACCGACCCATCCTCTCTTGTGACCGAATTTACTCTGGAACGGCCATTGTCTTGGTTTAGGCCGGGGTACTATAGATTGATCTCTCGAATTCAAAGCACTCCCTTCTTGCAATGCATCTGTATGAGGTTAAGCATTTCGCTCGGTTCAAGGAGTCTCCACCACGCGATCATCTCCTCAATTCCGTAAAAACCAGCGAATCATTTTTCCCCATCTACACTACCAGGAGGCAATAGAAATGGAGTTGCAAAAGCTCCTAGCAGCAGGATTCATACGAGAAGTCAAGTACCCCACGTGGATATCCAACATGGTCATCGTACCTAAGAAGAAAGAAGGCGTACGCATTTGCATCGACTTTAGCAATCTGAACAAGGCGTGCCCTAAGGAAAGCTACCCGCTGCCAAATATCGACCAACTGTTCAACGCAACCGAAGGTCACCAGAGGTTATCCTTCATGGATGGCTACTCTGGTTACAACCAAATCACCCTTGCAGAAGAAGACTAGGAGCATACTGCGTTCTTTACCCCACGAGGCTTGTATTGTTATACAAGGATGCCTTTTGGACTAAACAACGCGGGGGCAACATAGTAGCGATTGGTAGACAAAATATTAAAGCCATGGATAGGCAAGATACTAAAGGTCTACGTGGATGACATGCTAGTCAAGAGAAAAAATCACCTGTCAGACCTAAGGAAGATATTTGAAGCCATGAGAAACTTTCACATGAAAGTAAATCCGTAGAAATGCACGTTTGGAGTAACCTCAGGAAAATTCCTAGGGTACTTGGTAACTAAGAGAGGAATAGAAGTGGACCCCGAAATGGTCAGAGCAATAATGGAGATGTCATCTCCAAAATATTAAAAGAAGTACAAAAGCTAAATGGAATCTTAGCCTCCATGGGAAGATTCATAGCAAGGTCATCGGACAAATGCAAAGCATTCTTCGACACACTGAGGAAAGGAAGCAGGTTCATGTGGACCACGGAGTGCGAGCAAGCCTTCCAAAAGATCAAGGAATACTTGACTTCAGTACCCATCCTGCAGAAGACGGAGCCAGGTGAAATACTCACCTTATACTTAGCAGCAACAAGCTACGCTGTGAGCATAGTATTGGTACGAGACAAAGGGCAAGGAGAAAAACCCATCTACTACATCAACGAGACACTCAGTTTAGCGGAGCCTAACTACACCAAGGTGAAGCAGCTTATATATGCCTTAGTAGTGGCAACACAAAAACGAAGGATATATTTGACGCACATACCATCCGAGTCTTCACGAAGGCTTAGATAGGGAAAATCCTCGATAGCACGGAGAAAATTGGAAGGGTGGCAAAATGGAATGTCATGATCAAACAGTTTCACATAATCTTTGAAACTAGAAAGGCGGAGAAATCGCAGATCTTGGCAGACTTTTTGGCAGATCTACCTCTCACCGATGAAGCGGAGATAAACGACATCCCACGAATGGAGGAAGACAAGCAAGAACCAGAAGATCTGTTGGAACCTCAGAATTCACGAAGATGGGAGATATTCGTAGATGGCTCCTCCAACGGAGAGGGCGCATGCCTAGGGATTGTAATAACAACCCCCAGCGGAGATCGACTCATCTACGCATTCAGGTTAGAATTCGAACAATACATCCAATAACATCACAGAATATGAGGCGGTATACATGGCTTACGCTTGGCACGAGAGTTGGGCTTATCAGATGTTCGGTTGACAAGTGATTCACAGCTGGTCATTAGACAAATCGAGCTCAAATACCAAACTTTGGATCTAGTACTATCTTCGTACTTAAAGCTGGCTCAGGAGCATGCGTCCAATATAAAAAACGTAACATTCAGGCATGTGTGTCGAAAAGACAACAGACACGCAGATGCCTTGGCATTTATATCTTCTATGCTAAAAGATAGAAACACCACCGCTGTGCAAATTGGAAGGATCTACAAACCTTCGATAGAAGGACCCATCTCAGGTACCGACGAAACTTTTGTTGTACAAACTCGGTCCATGAGAGAATCAGATAAAAATACGAACGAAGGAATGAAAGAACCAGACGACGAAGCCGGGGAGTCCGACAATGACCAATCTATGTCAGATGAAGACAATGGAGACGAAGCATAAGATGATTGGAGGATTCCAATCCACCAGTATCTAGACAAAGGTACCTTACCAGCCGATGTTAAGGAAGCTCGGAAGCTCGAATCAAAAGCAATAATGTACAACCTTCGTGATGGAATACTTATAGGAGGTCATTTCTCGGACCTCTAATGCGGTGCCTCTCACGAACCGAATGGAGTAAAATACTCCATGACATACACAACGGAGATACAGGCAACCATAGCGGAAGAAGGTCCTTGGCGCTCAAAGCCAAAATGCAAGGATATTACTAGCTAAGCATGGACAAAGACTCAAAGAATATAGCTAAGCGACGCGAAAGATGCGAAAGATGCCAATGCTTTGATAGAAAGATCAAAGCACCAGCAACGGAGCTCAACTCAGTCATCAGCCCTTGGCCATTTGTCAAATGGAGGGTTGATATTGTCGGACCCTTGATAGAGGGAACCTCGAAAATAAAATACCTTATCGTGGCTACGGATTATTTCACCAAGTGGGTGGAAGCAAAGCCTTTAAAAAGAATTAGGGACACAAACGTCTTTAAATTCTTGTTTGAGCAAATCATATTTAGGTTCGGAATACCGGCCGCCATAGTTTCAGACAATGGCAAGCAATTACAGGGAAAAAATATCGACATGTTGTTTGATACTTTCAACATTCAGAAGAACAAGTCCACTCCCTTATCCTAAGAGCAATGGACAAGCGGAGGCAACAAACAGAACCATAGCGATGAACTTAAAAAAGAAGTTAGGAGCATACAAGAAGAGGTGGTACGAATAATTTCACAACGTCCTATGGGCCTATCGAACTACAAGAAGGTCATCTACGGTAGAAACACCATTCTTGCTAACCTACGGGGCCGAAGCAGTCATCCCAACGGAGATAATACTTCCAACAACAAAAACGGAGGCATTGGAGAAGAATCTAACAACAGACTTGATGTTAGAAAAGCTGGATGACCTTGAAGAAATATGGGAAGTGGCTTTGCAAAATATGGTAAATTACCAACGAAGGCTAGCTCGGGAATACAACAAGTGGGTCATCCCTAGAAACTTTGCGGTCGAGGAATACGTACTGCGCCAAATACCAACATATCAAAGGAAGAGGGAGTGGGGCAAGTTGGATCCAACATGGGACGGGCCCTATATCATACACGACATTGCCAGAAAAGGTTCTTATTACCTAAGAACCCCCAAAGGTGAAGTATTACAACATCCCTGGAATGCAATGTATCTAAAAAAGTACTACACGTAAGAGAATGATGATCACTCAGGAGAAGAAAGGAACGGGCATTAGCCTACCATGTTCAATCCCTGATCCAAGGTATTATAAACCTTACTAATCAATGAAAGAAACTTTTTTCTAAAGGAAAGTTAGTTTTGATTAAATACAATTGGGTTAGAATAAACACCCTCCGTCAGGATTGACGATGAGACAAGGCAAGACATAACTGTGCATATGTCAATAATCGGATCCTCGGGGCAATATCTCCCTTCATGAGGCAATAAGAAAAACTAAGATATCCCCCATGGAGATACCTTGTCAAAGTAAAGCAGTCTCCGCGCTGAACGCGTAGGGTTACAGGAAAACTATTGCCCACGTAGGAACCTTCGCCACCACGGTACCTTCTGGCCAAAGGATACTTAGGTAGGACGATGAATGTTCCACCAAAGGTTAAGTATACCTTAGAACCTCGTGATAACTTGATTGTGCAATCAATTAGATACAACACGTCTACAAGCAAAATATTCATACAATAGCATAGATGAAATAATAATGTTACCAAAATGCGACTCACATGTCTTAAAAGGTTGCAGACAAAGAAGGTTCAAACCATCACAAAGCATTGTTTCAAATAAAGGAGAAATCACAAGGGAACCTCAGCAGAGGGCATAAAACAACAAAAAGTCTGGTGAAACTAAGTTGAACACGACAAGATCAAAGGATAAGGAAAACGAGGAAAGACAACTCCGTCAGCTTGGCGTTACGCCTCAGCAAATTCATTGTTGATATAATCAATGTCCGACTTCTCAAACTTCGCCTGCATCTGGGAAGACGCAACCTCCAAATCAGAGACCGATTTCTGACGAAGCTCCTTTATCTAGGCACTAAGCTGATCATTGGCCTCCTGAAGTGCCTCAGCTTTAAACTTGGCGGCAGTATCAAATTGACAGGCAATATCCAACGATGATATCTGGCCCTCAAGACGGTTAATCTTAGAGTTTGCACCCATAAGTTGTTCCTGAAGACCTACGGGAATGAAAGAGATAAGTTAAAACAAAGGCGATAATGAATGCAAAGAATACTGCGGAATAGAATGAACCTAAGCTACCTCTGGCATGGCTAAGGGACTCTTCTAAACTATGCTGGGATTCGGAAAGATACACCTCAGCAACATCAAGGTCCTACAGAAAGGTATCTCGTTCAGTCCGGAGATCCTCAACATCAATCCGGAGCGAAGCATTCTCAGAGGATAAAACCTGGTAAACATTTTCTAACTCTTCCAACCTCTTAACCAAAGATGCATGAGACACGGAGGAGGGCACGGAACCAGCCTCAACAAGTTTGTTCTTAAGATAACAGACCTCAGAAGATAATACATTACGTTCTGCGGTTACCTTAGCTAAGGAAGTACATGCATCTTCGAAATCCACATGATACTTCTTACGAATGATTTCTTGGGCTAAGAGGCGTTTCTCAACTAAGGAAATATCCTCCTTTTTCTTTAAAATGAGGCCCTCTTTCCACTTAAGGGATTCGTCGCACTCTTTACGGAGCAAAGCCATCTGCTTCACAAGGTCTGCGTTATGAGCAGATTCAAGAGAAATTTGGGCCTCGTTATGAACAGTCACGTTCATCAACCTGTCCGACTTCTTCTGATAATACCAAACATCAGAGGACAACTTGTCTACCTACTCCCAGAGGTATCTAAGCTCACTAGAGCCACCAGCTGACAGGCGTAGGATGTCTCAGTACTATACTACCAACCAAAATTGAAGACAAGGCTAAGGGAAAGAAGAAACGAACATATGGATTTGGAAGACTCGGCAACCAGGGCGGAATCAGTGGCTTTGCGAACTTCTTCAGCATCCTTTGCGGTAAGGTAAGGATCATTTACCGAAAATAGCAAAAAATGGGGAAGGAAATCAGCGTATGTGTCCATGAAGGCCTCCATCTCTTGGATGCTACCCCTGCGGATTTCACCGAAGCTCTGACTAGAGCGAAGGAAGTCCGGGTCAAATAATAGATCCTTAGCCACACGGTACTGAGTAGACAGAACATCTAACTGCGAAGCTACCTTTAAGGAACCATCCAATTGGTGACGATCAACCTCAGTAGAAAAGGGACCTTTCGAATCCCGTAGAATGGCTTCAAGAATAGAATCGTCAGAACTCCCAAGGCTCAAGCTCTCAGGCAGCTTACCCTTCTTAGACTCAGCAACAACCTCACCAATCGCTTAAGAACAAGCGTGGGGAACGAGTATTGAACCCTCACCGCGACGAAGAGACGACATGGTGGACGAACGAGGAATCGAAGAAAAAGCTTGAGCACCACCTAAGTCCATATCACCAGCAGAAGGAAGATTTCCCAATACGGTCCAATCTGGTGACGAAGGTGGAGGCCCAACAACCTTGCTAACATGGGAAGTAGAAACAGATTGAGCCTCCCAAATGAGGTAGGTGTAGCATTGAAGGAGAAGCTAGCCAGTGAAATCACAACCTTCATCTTCGGCTGCGATTCTGAGCTACTAACCCGTATCACCGGAGTAACACCCTTCGCAAACGAACCACTCGATTGGAGCGAAGTAGCATGAGAGGAAGGAAGACTCTTGGAAGATACCACTACAACAGTAGTAGTAGCCGAGACAACAAGTTGCAAATCACCAGGGGCGGAAACGAAGGCACCTTTGGTAACAAAGCAGAAGTCGGAACTTGAACACTAACCGGGGTCACCAATGAAGCATCACCACCAATTGGAAGGTTTTCACCCTCCACAGAGCCAGTACGGATATGAATGGGGCTATTTTTGGAAAAATCTTCCTCAATATCATCCAGGTGAGGGCTAAGGCCAGTATCCTCAATGTCCTCCATATCTTCGTCATCCTGCTCCTCCGCAGCAGCCTTAGGATCCTCATCGGATTCCTCAAGATAGATCACAACCTTCAACTTACCCTTTCTCTTGGAAGACAATAGCAAAACACACGCGCAAGCCAAGGATTAGGGGCAAAATACCAGGAAACCTACAAACATAAAGGTATGACTATAATCCTTACCTCCACAGGTGTTGGTGTAGCTGCTTCAGCCGAAGCCTTTCTCTTCCTAGTCCTAGTAGCTACGGAGTTGCCAGCAGAGCTAGGAGCAGTCCTAGCAGTGGAACCGAAAAGGTTCAGCGAGAAGAAGCGAGGCGGCGGCAAAAAAAAAAACCATCAGAATACCGAGAAAAGGTTACTAAGCAAAGAATAAAATGAAAAACCTCCAAGAAAAGCGAAGGTTACCTCATGTGAAGCAGCAGGGTTGAAAACCCAAGGCTGATACCCATCATACTTTTCTGGCAAGGAATAAGCTGCGCGAGGAACGTTGGGATCTGCGGTAGTAAAACCATAAGCTCAGGGACCCACCACACGAAGAGGACTACGACCCCAGCGGTCATCATGATCAAGACGAATAAATTCAGGCTTCGGCAAAGGGAGCTTAGCAGTATAAGGGATGACAGTCAAACCAGTCTTATCAATCTCCTCCAACAGACGAAGGTTGTTACCCTCTCTAATCTACAGTAACATGAATACGAAGAGGGCCAACGCTCCAAGGAAGAAGATTACTTTTCTGAATAGCATCAGCGTAGGTGGCATTGAAGTTGGCAGGGGTGTAGTCCTCTTTCTTAGACCTTCCAGCAGCAAAAAGGTCATAAGACTTCAGAGTAGTCTTTCCCTTACTACGGTACCAGCACTCACGAAGGGCACGCCAGAAATTGCCAGTATATTGCATGACTCATCGAACTTGAGTCTTGCTCACCAGGTCATCCCTGGTAGACAAAACATCGTAGTATAATGGATCCTTTCTACTAAAAAAAGGAAGAAGCATGTCCGCGGCCAACTGACGAACACTGATCAAGAGGTTGTTCTCATCATATGGAAAGCTTCGAATCATGGATTCGGTGAGAACATCAGGGCCATTGAAAAAGGAGATCTCAAACTTATGAAGGCGAAAGGACTTGGTGATCTCAGCCAAAGACAAGTGAGCATAGTTATCTTTGTCACACAATTGCAGCCTCTGAAGCTCATAGTGAGGCGGAGGAGGAGGAAGATACTCAAAAACAACCTCTTCAACCTCAGGGTCTGCGGCAGCCTCAGGACCCACAACCACCTCAGTACCAGTAGGAACCTCAGTATCCTCAAGAGGAGGAGGAGGAGAAGGCAGAGCGTCAGGATGATCCATCCGCGGAGGTGGATCAGTAGACGACCTAGGCTTCGGATCCCTACGCACATGCTTCTTCGTAAGTCTCATAATTTCTAGCACCAGCAGGAAGAAAAAATACTTCAACAATGGCAGACATAAAATTTCAGTTGACTCAAAAACGTATTTGAGGCAAAAGCAAGCATACTTTGGGCATGGGTTTAATTAAACCAACCAAAGAAAACAGTTTAATCCAATCATAATACGAAATAAAGGATTATTCACCGCCATAGGCAAAATTGCAGACAAAGAGGATCATGTCATACATATGGTGAAATCATGAAATGGAGAGTAACCCATGCTTTCGAATAATATAAGGAAGCATAAAGAAGCAGAAAAAGATATATGCAGGGATAAGAGAAACATCAACAAGCCAAAACAGAAGACATGGAGAATGCGAAAAGCAACAGCAAAGTTGAAGAAGTAAACAATCACTTACTTGAATATGATGATGAAGTGATGAAGGACCTGAGACTTGGAAAATCAACGGAAGATCAATAGTTGAGAGCAAAAGAAGATCTCTGAGAAATGGATGGAGAGCGACAGTTCGGGGAGAAAGAAATGAGTTAATGAAAATTCCTTCTCCTTGTTCTTATAGGCAGCCGGAGAATCCAAAATTTTGGGTGTCCCGAAATTCAAGGGGAAGTTATTGCATGAAGAGACATGTGGGACCACCCAACCGGTACGTGCAAAAATGGCGGCGTTATGGGATTTTTTTCTTCCAATCCTACCAAATGGTAGAATATGAATGAAAAGGGGCAAACTGTGAATACCAATATTTTGCGGAGCACGTGTCGCGGTTTCAGTGGTCACACACAAGATAACTGTATAGCCCCCGTTGTACAGAGAAACCTGAGTAGCAGAAGATACCTTCGCAAATTTACTTTATCTTGTTCCAAGAAGGGATACCTCAACGGTCAAAATGGAAAAAGTAAAGCCTAGTCTAGAGAGAGGCAGCTGGCGAAGGGACGGAGGTAGATGACATATCTAATCAGCATTAAATTCACAAATCTCTTATCTACACGCATAACCAAAGCACGTGGAGAGAGATGATGTGGAAGAACCTGAATGACAAAGGATAGCGGTGAACGAAGGTACAATCTATACTAAGGCTGGGAAGTTCCCGAAGGAATGTGGGTCAGCTGAGGTGGCAGAGTTCGACTGGAAAAAGCACGTGTGAACGAAGGTACCATTTGTGCGAAAGGTATATCATAGAACAATGGTTTCAAAGACAGCAAAGATATACCTGGAGCAGAAGGGGCTATAAATACCAAGCTTCACCAACAAACTAAAGGCATTCAATACCTATGAGAGAAGATCTAGTCTTAAGCTTATACCTCTTTAATGTTTATAACTTAAGTATTTACTTCAACTTGAGTTCTCTGTATTACTTTGGGAAGCATTTAAGATCTTTGTAACCACCACAACTTAATACAAACAATCACTCATTACCCCGTGGACGTAGACGAATGTCAAACCACATAATCTCTTGTGTCTCATGATCAATTAGTAGCATTTACGTTATATTTTTGTTCTTCTTTATTATTGTGATCTTGAATATCTTTTACCACTTAGCATTATCATTTCAACAGAGACATCAATACTACTTAGTATCCGATTCTCTGAGTTGTATACATTACGTAGACTATGGGAAAATTAGTAGTCACACTTAGGTTTGTTTTGGCTTACTTTTGTAATGATGATTCTTAAAATTTATGATCCAGAATTTGATGCTTCCAGTTAAGGTTGTAATCATATTAGCTAAGTATGTGTTTTACCTAGGGCGTTACAAAAACTCTCAAGATCGAAAAAGAAAATTTGTCATGAAAGCACCCCGATTTCTCATTGATACATAAGTGTTATACGTTTCTTAAAGAAAAAAAGTAGAGAAAAAGATATATTACAAATTTTGATAAATTAACTTGGTTTTCACAATATATATATAAATTAACTTATCATTGATTACAATATTATACGGAAAATAAAAACAAGCATGAAAACAAGATTTTAATAACGATAAGATAAAAAACGATAAACTAGTAGCTAAAAAACCACGATAATTATTCCTGAATAATTAAATACACATTCTTACATCTTACGAAGACGAAGACGAGAATTGAAAATATACGTATACATTCTTCCAATAAAAATTCACTAACTTAACTTAATGAACATCCTCTAAAGTTTGCGGAATTACTTTAGTATCTTACGACGATACTCAGCTAGAGCCATTATAGGGAAAGCACTTTTATAAGAACAATAGTTTACCAGACAATTCTTCATGAAAACTCCTCCGAGTTTCTCCGTTGGGAAATCACCATTTTCCAATTGACTATTGATTAGTAACTTTGCAGCACGTTGTAAAGGCACTGGATCATTCTCCTCCTGCTCAAAATATTGAAAATTACCATATCTATTAATATATTTATGTTTAAAAGGAAATTAAAAAGATATAGTTAATCTTAAATTGTAATTTTTTGCTTACTCTCAGAATGCTTAAACATAGAGGGGTTAATATTCGAAAATAGATATGTATTTTCAGTAAGAGAAAAAAGGAAACAACAGATCATCTTTTTGTATGTTGTTCTTTTGTTTTTGAAGTCCAGTCTTACTTCATTAAGGCTTTAAAAGTATCATGTGTGTCTCCAAATTATGGTAAGGGGAACTTCGAGTCTTGGAAATTGAACAACTTGTAGGAAAGACGCAGAGAGGTTTGGTGGAAGGTGATATATGTAGTGCAGTGACATTTGTTGAAAGAGAGAAACATAAGAGTGTTTGGAGGAATAACTATGATAGCTGAGGAGGTTATTTTTCTTGTTAAGCCAACTATTATTTTGTGTCTTTTTGATAGGGATATATTTAAGGATATTGTTGCAAGTCAGATCGTGTTTCAATGGAAAACAGGTTTGCATTTGTGATGCTGCTAAACTAATCCTTGTAAATACCTGATCTTCTAATATATTATTCCCTCTAAAAAAAAATGATTGCAAAACAAATCAAAAATATTTTCTGGTTATTTTGTTTTCGGAATGTGTGAGAGTCATCAACTCAGATCATTTTCAATAGCGGTCAAAAGAAATCCTATGTGAAAAGCTTCATTACATTTGCTTACGAAAGTTGTTGAAAATAAGATTTTTATGCTTAAAACTCATCTCCAAAGGTCACGGTTTTATTTAGGTTATTTTCACACGTAGATAAAACATAAAACATATTATCATTGGTATTTGTTCCCACATGATAACTTTTATTGATTAAAATTGTGACATGAAAATTTATTTGGAGGTTTACCCGAAGGTGTACATACATCTTTGTCTTAGACTTTATATTGTAAGGTCATCAGTCCTATATACTAGGATCCGATTATGGGAAATCAAATTTTTGTAATTGTCATGACTCCATCTCTAAGTCTAAATAGTCTTATGTGGGTCTCTAACGGTGATCTAGTGACAAGCTTAAAAAATAAATTTCCTTTGTTTTTTTTTTTTTTTTTTTTTTTTTTTTTTTGAAGCACCTAATTATCTCTTGGTTGTTCAAGAATGAAATTTTTCTCATATATATATATATATATATGAGTCTTGTTAATAGGAGGAAAAAAATGGATATGTAGAAGGAAGGATTATAAGGAGAGAATTAAAATCTCAGAGGATGGATTGAGTTTTTAAGAGAGTATTGAAATGTCTATTGTATCCTTGATCTCCATTATGATTAAGTTTACCAGTCAAACAAGCCCTCCATGGCGTTTACAGGTAAGAAAAACTCTAAAAGTAACTGATGTTTATGGTTATGTGTAACTTTGACGATTCTTTTATACTACTGCAGTCTGAAACATCATTTACCATATAAGTTATCCCCTCCTTTCTAATACCAAACCCTTTAGTAGTTACTCGGATTTGGCTTTTGTCGTACTTCATTGTTCTTTCAACAATATTAACTATTATTGAGTGTTATACCTAGAGGTGTAAATAAGGCCGCGCCAGCACGAGCCCAGCCCAGCGAGTTGAAATTTGAGTACAGCACAGCCCAGTACGGCCCAACATGTTAGCTTCGTAGGTTGTGATGGACTAGCCTAATCGGCAACGGATAAGCACGTGGCACAACACAGCGCGTCATAATATGCATAAAACACTACAAAATACATCACATTTTGTGTATATTTTACAAGAGAGTCTTTATTCTAGCCAATTTTAGAAATTTGATCATTTTTACATTTACTTATTTTTATAACAACCCATAGAATACCTAAATATTTGGAAAATATTTACTTTGAAAAACAAAAAATAAATGTGCCCGACCCAACACAACTCGTTTATTTTTCCGGCACAACACAACACAACACAACAAAACACATCATCTAGCGCGGCACAACACGACACACCTTAATCTTCGGCACAACACGCTAAACACATGACTTCGTGGGCTGGCTATGATGGGCCGACACGTTTTACACATCTAGTAATACCTAGTGGGTTGATCAAGTAAGTAATCGTTTACAACACATTTTCTTTAATGATCTCTGAGGCAATTCAACACCTATTTGCTCTTAGGCTAAAGTGATCGATTGTTTTGGATGTCATCCTTTGTTGGTGCCCAACGTATATTTTTATAAAAGGTTAGGTTTTTTTTTTCCTTTGGACGAAGAAGATAAAAGTATGATACTCTTTTGGGAATTTAGGATTGAGAACATTTAGGTTGTTAAGGATAAGTTATCGATATTTCGAAAAAAATCTACATATTTTCATTGCATCCGACTTTGACTATGGATTGAACAATAAGGTAATATGCACATATATACATGTAGGTTGATTATTCGTGATGTTCTTCGTGGCTGAAGAACGTCAACCCAGAATTTCCCAATATGGATATTCATAAATACATGTTCTGGTTAAAGGAAATGTCAATTTTTTCTGTTAATTTATTAAGCTACAACGGGTCGATATGATTATAAACATCCGCCAATCGTTAACGTTCTTATGACATACTCGAATATAGAATGAGTATGATTTCTTACTCGGACCGAAAATGTATATAATTGAGAAAAAACTTATTCCCAAATTAAAAATGAGTATGATTTTGTACTCGAACTAACAATGAGTATATAACTTTATACCCGTTCAAATAGAGCATGATTCGTGCTTGATATGAGTATGAGTATGAGTATGAAACCTACTCATTCTTAGCTCGAATATTAATTTAAATTGTGTTTACATGGACCCGATTTTGAGTAAAATCATTTATTTTTTTTCTTTTTAGTTTTGAAGCTAAATCGATCGATATGGTGTTAATATTGACCAATTCTAAAGTGTCATTTTTTTAGAATCGGTTGATATACACACCCGTATATACTGATTCCTCGTGGTTTTTGTGAATGAGAACAATTCTAGAGTGTCATTTTTCTACGAGAGCATAAACATCCACCGATTTTTGATTGATGTTCTAAATTATTATTATTATTAAAAACAATTTATCAATTATTATGATGCCACCAGGGCTTTTATTAAGCAAGCGAAACAAGTCAATAATTACACAGGGTGTGTTGGGAGCCTAGCAACAAGTTGGGCACCAACTACATTTTGAATAATAATACCCAATTTATAGAATTGACATTAGTTATTTATTTTGCATATTATGGTGATCAATTGACATTAGTTGAGTCCTCGGTTAACAAGATTACGCATATAACAATCGACCATATTAACACTAGTTAATCGGGAATAAATTAGTCATTAATAAAAATAATTGGTTAAGGAGTATTTGAGTTTACTTGAAAATACAATATCTTGACGTATAGATCTAGGCCCTAAATAATTGTCATAGGCTCAAAACTAGTCAGAAATCTGATGCTGATTTGTTTTGCGTACAACACTCATCTTATTATACACTGAACTTCCACCAAAATAATTGGTACATTGAGTGACATGCAGTCTATTTTGTTGGAACCATTGTCTAGCACAAAATGGATGCTAAAAGGGGTACCAGTTTACTGGGAGAGTACTAAATCCAAAGGACAGTATTATTTATCTAATGTGAGATTTGGTACCCTCCTAAGTAAATTTGTACCCACCATTAACAATGTTGCTAGTACAGTCGGTAACCTATCCTCCTTCCAAGTAGAAGGTTAAGGATGCAACGTGCATAAAACGTTGGACATTTCTCGAGAGTGTACCTAGGATAGTTGCGAGGTTTCTTATGGGTTGGGATATCATTGAAACCGGTCTAGTTAACTGGGAAGTTTCGTGGACCAATGAGAAATTAGGGTGGAAGAGCAAGGGCAATTTTTTGGTACCATGATATTTTTGTTGGGACCCTTGTGCACTGGGTCATCTATTTTGAAGAGCTAGGGATCCCTAGTCATAGAAAATGATGTAGTTATTCCATACTTAACCTAATGGTGTGCTTGGACTTAGAATTCACAATTTCGAGGGATACATAACCGCATGGGATTATTAATACCGGGAATCATGTAAATTTCTCTTTGTGTTTGGTAGTTAAGTGAAAATTCCTAGAATTCCTAATATTTCCTTGTTTTAAATCCCATGTATTATTTGGAGACTGTTTAGAGAGAGAGAAAATGGGGTTTTTAAAGTAAAAACAAAAAGCGGGTCCATAAATCCCTCATAAGTTTTCCAGCAAATCTTATGGGGGAGGTGGTATCAAAATGGAGGATATGGTGGAATTATAAATTCCGAGAGAAACTTGAATCCAAGGTATTTGGTCAACCAAGCGTACCAAAGGAATCGTAATTCCACCAAATCCCTTGGACCCACGAATTCCACCTTTAGAATTCTGCATCCAAATCCACCATAAATTTAGTTCAAAACTAATAACCTAATTAAAACTCTAATTCATAAACATAGAAACACAATTTTTTCTATAATCTATTTTCATTATAAACTCTTCCATCTTGTTTTCTTTTCCACTTACGTGATCTTCTTAAATCTGTATTTTAGAAATTTGTACACTAGATGGCATTTTCTGACTAACCCATGTCTTTTTAATTTATACATTAGTGGTTGATAAGTTGAGTAGTAATCGTAAATATTGAAATCGCAAAGAGATATTCGGCTAGGAGTGAAAAAATAATAGTCGCACGCCAAACCTTATTGAAATGAAGAATATGAAGAACAATTTGGATATTAAAAAAAAAAGTTTTCTAGCTCAGCTTTCTGTACACGTATGTTCGGCTATTTCAAAGAAAATTCTTAAACGAACTTTCTAATTTCCTAGGTGAACTTCTAGTTTCCTAGCAAAACTTTTTGTAAATATATGTTAAGGTTTTATTTTAGGTTCGTCTAGGAACATATATGGTAGTCTCGATATTGCCGAACATGACTTTGTTAAACACAAAATGGAAATTTGGCTAGCTGTTTTTGAATTTTCCATGCCAAACCTAGTCCATACACCATTAAAAAGAATGTTCGACTACCTGTACTTTTGTTTTTCTAGCCGCACCTAGTCCAAAACTTCATTAAAGAGGATGTTATGCTACATTTACTTATATTTTCCTATCCGTACATGTAACTACTTTGCCGATCTACCTTCAAAAGTTTTCATTTTCACAAATCACTCGCTACTAAATCGTTATGAAAATTGAAGATTAGCATTCTTCAAAATCGACTTTCAAATAACTCACTTTTAGTACAAGAATCTCAAAACTAATCTTTGAAGATATTCTTTTCTCCTTGTTCCCTTTCAAATGTCATCAATCTAAATTCTCCTTGCCTAATTCTAGTCTTACTAAATAATTTATTGTCTTAACTAACTTAATTATTAATAATAAATTAAAAATCATATTTTGGCCATAAAGAAAAATATATAGATAAGGGGTCTTGAATTTTATGTCATTAATAGAAAAATAGGAAGAATGGTCCCGGCAAAAAAAGAAAAGAAATCATGGTGTCCGAAAAATCGTTCAAAAATTAATCTAAGCCTTCCCAAATAAACCATAATTGTGCATCACTTACTTGACCACCATGAATAAGACCCATCAGAGCCCACGCTGTCTGCATCAAGGTTGTCTCATCACCCTCAAGTGGTACATATACCTGTTTCATAACCGAGCATGAAATTATAGGGCCTGGATCTTCACTATGCATATCCTGCAGGTACCAGTCATGCACATTGCGACTATGTCGTTAACATACCTTTCTTGGGCACGAAAGGTAACTCTCTCCCCAACCTCCAGATGGTTTTTGCGTTGATAACAAAAACCGGCAGGCCTTGCGAACTGTTAGGCTATTGTTGTAATTTTGTCCGGCTGCGGCCAAACCTTTTAGGGCATAGTAAGTTGCAAATATATAGCATATTCCCCAGCATCCATACCTACAGAAAGTCATTAAAATTCTCAAAAATTCTAAACGTACCCGTTCAAACAGAAAAAAGTTCTTATTTGTTCAAACAGTAAATAACTTTTATTCATACGACTCATACCATGAGCCATCTGGCTTCTGCTCATTTTCGATGTAAATTCTCGCTTTTGTTATAAATTTCTCTATGTCTTGCTTTCGGTATTCCGGATGCAGATTCATAAATAATACTAAAACTGGAAGTATTGATGCAGTGATTTCTACGTAGGCATGTTCAATAACAATGTCTTCGAAGCATTCTGATGGATTGAGCAGCTATAAAACATAGTATAACTCTTAGGCAGTTGCACGAAAAATTACAGCTATATAGTTAATATTAACTTCATTTGTACCTCCAACCATTTTGATGCTGTTCCAGGCTCCCATACTGTCACCCCACCATCAGGACACTGAGGCATTTACGAGTATATAATATGGAGTATCATGATTAATTCAACTTCAAGGAATTTGAGCGTCACTTAAAATGTTAAAACTCTCTAATGAAATCCGTAGTGTTCTTACTTGCATGGAAAGAATGAAATCCATAGTGTCATACATACGCTCATCTGCCATTTTCTCGCCGACAATTTCGGCTGGCATTTGTGCAAACAATAGACAACACTATTGAAAGATTGGTAGTTGTTTGTCAGAAAACAAATTAAAAATTGTCAAAAATATTTTACTCAATGAATGTTAATTAACAATTACCAATAGAGATTCTGCACTGGCATCTGAAACTTGCAAGCCATGATCTCCGTCCGAGAAAGTCCATGCTCCTTTACAAATGTAACTAAACATTTTTCGGAAGTCTCCTGGAGGATTATTTCTAACCTGATTTTGTACAGTTTTATCAGCATCAGTATTTAAAAAATTCTATTAGTGACGATTAGGAAAGGAAAAACAAAACCTGTGCAGCTTTCAAGTAATCGTGTCCTTTTCGAAGTGTCGTGGAAGAGATTTCATCTATAATATCATCACCACTTGCTAGAAGTGCTTGCAGGCTGAAATTAGTATCCCATGTTTGGCTACCTATACTCTGCAATTTGTAAATGACGTCCCCAAGATAAAAGAGTTCCCATTAATTATTAGTTTGTTATCAAGTATGATAAACTTCTGAAAGCAAATCTTCTATCTAACTAATACTCCGTATAAAGTAAAGAGTACAAAAGGATATATTCTTGCCTAGAAAATATAGAAAGGAACGTGGTTATTTTTGCTAGACAGTCAATTCTTACTTGCATCCTGAGTCCATCTTCAGCTACCCATAAGTAACCCGGGACCCTTGCTAGATGCTTCTTGAATGCAGCCGAATCTGGATCTTCCACCCAAGTGGCGAGCATAAACAGTGACTGAAATACGAAGAGAAAAGAAACTAAGAGTTTACCTACCCCATTGACTGTATATTTTTCAAGAGAAAAGTAGGCATATAACATATTACCTTTTCTACCGCACCAATGCCTCTGTAGCAAGTGACCTCATCTTGGTAATGGAGATGCTTCGTTGTTACTCGTATAGACCTGTCTCTAATTTTTGAAAACGGCCATAATTTTAGAAGTGGCTCAGTAATACTGTATAGGGAGTCCCATATCAAATTTTGGACAAGGCTATGCGAGTAGAAGAGATCCTCCTACATTGTATATATTTTTGGATTAGATGTGTTATGGTACTAATTAATTACTCGAGCTTATTACAGATTCGTTAATTATTGGTTTTATTTATAAGTTTTGTTACTAGACGCACCTTAGCACAAGTATGACGGGTACTCGACCAATTGATATCATTAAAACGTTGGACAAAAATCTCCTCTCTTAATGATAAAATGAGGTCGGTAATAGGTGCAACATATTTCTTCCCATAAAAATATGACATTGGCATGTAAACTGATCGACAGTAAACCCACATCTTACCTGCGTACATAAGCGTTGGGTAACATTCTTTTACTTTAACATAGTAGTAGTACAACTCAGATGCTCTCTTAGTATATTATTCAGTATACAAACCTGGATGCACCGGCAAACTAGAAGGAAGAAGCCAAAATTCGGGAGGCAATGGATTGCATCCTGACCAGTCATATAGTCCAAGTATCTGCAATACTCAATCTCATCCGCTTAACTTCAGGAAATATGAATTATAATGTTCAAATTCATCATGTATATACATATATGTTACAAAATCTATGTTGACAATACGGAAAATTGGGTCATTTGTCCAAATATTTTTAAAATATGGTTCAAATGGACGAGTAAAAATTAGTATGGGTGAAATGGACACTAAAAGAATAGCAAGGATGAAACTGGGTTCATCCTGATTTAAACTTAGAAAATAATAAGGATAAAACTGGATCCCGATGTAAATTAAAAACTATGAAACCATCATTTTTGAACCATATTTTTGGTTTGGTGTGATGTGGATTTGCCTCCCTGTCGTGCATTTTTATTTGGTGTGGTTAGGCTTCTCCCCCCATCGCTTAGGATTTTGAATTTGGTGTGGCTCGGCTTCGCCTCGCCCCATCCATCCCATGATTTAAACTAATATCATTAGCTTGGGTTCATCCACCTCTTGACCCACGACCAAATAGCTTATGCTTCATGCTCCCTTACTCTTCTCCTCCTTTGGCATTCCATCACAAGTGCAATATCACCAAGGTTTCTAAAATATAAAATTAAGAACTTACGATTTAAACTTAGAAAATAATAAGGATAAAACCTCATAACGATGCATCAACATCGACTCAACATAACATAAACCAAGCCTAAAAGAGGATGGATAACATAAAAGACATCACCCTACACTTGTAGTTTATGTAAAATTAAAAATAAGAAAAAGTATTGATCTAAAGGATAAAAAGCAAACATAAAGAAAATGTGTAGGATGAAATTGTTTACATCCTGGCTATTTTTACATTTTTGCCCATTTAAACAGTATCAAAATCTAAATGTCATTTTCACTCAGTAATTGTTGATTTTGGTCTTTTTAATCAATTTTGTGTTGACAATACTCCCACGTTGAATGGGCAATCTAAGATCTCGTTGTTAAGATTAGTTAGGTCGTAGGTCCTGGGACTTGAATATGGTATCGGATTCCACATCAACCAATTAAATGTCACATGTTTTACCCAACGAGGCTACACGTAAGGGAGCATAATTAGCATAGTCTCACATTAGTATTAAATGTCCACATAAGGGAGGGACGGACGGTGATGATCGAACGAGGCTATACGTGAGGGTGTGTGATGAGAACAATCTCACATTGTATGAGCACTACGGTTAATAAGATTCGACCAATCTTACTCTTATATTTCCTCAAAAAAAAATTCTTACTCTTATAAGTCGATTTTCCAGGTTAACTAGCTAGGCCCTTGGACTTCAATGGTCTAGGCGTCGAGTTTTTTAATTAAGAGTCATCAATAGACTTGAACACGTATTTTAGGATATACCGAGAGCCAGAGTTTTCCCCAAGATGGTATGAGCGTTGCACCTCCATGATCAAGTATCCACTCCCGTGCTCTTTGACATGCATTGTCTAGACCACCATCTGGCCCTTCTCCTAACATGCGCATACAAATGTAGTTTAAGACCGTGCCGAACATGGTGCTATGCCCCTCAACATGGAACCCGAAACCTCCATCTGCGTTCTACACATGTACAACTTATTATATATTTTCTTAACATTTGAAATAACACAACCATGGTGTGTATGTTAAATTTCCGTACAATGTTAAACTCCTCACCTGATGACAATACATATATCGGAGACTCTCTCTGATATGTTCTTGTGAAGTTAAAATTGTATTAAGAGTTTTCGTGATATACATCGTGAAAACCTGCATTCAGTAACGATTTTTTTATTTATTTTTTTTTTTTTTTTGCTGCGTAACCAACTTTTGGAAGGGGAAAAAAAAAGGATAATTGTTAGCGCTTACCAAGGGAGGCGTAAAAAACATTGGTCCCCCCATTTCACCAGCCCAATGACCGTCTTGTGTCTGAATTGTAGAATAGAATCGAACCGCTCTCTTCAACGTGGTTGTAGCCGCTTCATAAGTCACTTCCTCTTCATCACTTATCTTCACTGGTGGTATATTTAGATCAAATTTACCTTTGTTTTCTTTCAATAGCTGCATAGAAAATATAATCAAAATAGTGTATCAGTACTATGGCAAATATTGCGAGTATCTAATTCACAGTTACTGTTATCGTTAATCATAAAGTGTTTGTCTTAACAAGTTAATACGTGCCTGTAATCTTAATAAAACATCCCCACAAGCTTTAACTCTGTATCGGTTGTCAAAGTACTCTTTCCGAGCCTTTTCGACTTCGGCTCTTTCTTTGGGAGTCCCAGCATCTGGATCGAATTCCCAAGTTTGTCTTCCCGCATAATTATTGGTAGTGAAAAGCCATTCACAATATGGTCCTTCATTGCATGCAACCTTAAGTTTCCACATCTCTAAACGCTTAGGTATCTACGTATACTTATGTTGCATGACATATATATATATATATATATATATGGAATGTCCAGATGTTAGTTGTCGGTGGTGTGCATGGTGTTGAATGTTAGTTACTGAAGATGAATGTTTAACGTTAGTTGTTGAATGATATTTCGTTAGTTGTTGAATGATATTTCGTTATATATTCCATATATATATATATGGAATGTCCAGATGTTAGTTGCCGGTGGTGTGCATGGTGTTGAATGTTAGTTACTGAAGATGAATGTTTAACGTTAGTTGTTGAATGATATTTCGTTAGTTGTTGAATGATATTTCAACAGTGTACGAGGATGACAGTGTAAATACTGTTTTTTGGTTTTCAATATAGTGTTCTAGATTGAACAAGGATTTTGTTTGTTGCATCTTTTTTTGATCGAAAGAGAAGATATTATTGAAGATATTCTGTTTGTTGTATCAAATAAATTAGAGTTATTTTGTAAAAGGGTCGTAACTTTATGGTCTAATTAGGGTCTGGATCGTAGAAGATGTACTTGATGTATTAGGGTCGTAGACTAACAGAGACCGTAAATCAACAGTTACTTGACTTTTTAAATATGGTCAAACTGACCTCAGTTTTGACCAAGTTAATAATGTTAGTCACCGTTAATCAAAAACAACCCATATGGATGGCTGAAGTATAATAAATAGGATAGTCACATAACCTTTAATCGCACCACCATTGCTTAGCCAATTCGATCGCTAACCCAGGAGAACCTACCAAGATTCCTCTCTCCAGTTATCCCTTACTAAATGTTCTTCTGTCATCAATTCAATGAGGCATTTCCACAAACACCTTTACATCAAACTTGAACAAACCATAACAACGCCTCAAAAGATTCCCAATGATTAGATCTACAAAATAGATTCCATTTCTTTCAAATCCAGCATGAAACACAAACCTCATAAATCAATCATTGTTGACAAAAAGATTTACAAAAAAAAAAATCCATTTTTCACTAACAAAAAGTTGAAAATCAGACCCATCCCCATATAAACCCATAATTCTAATTGAGAATTTGGGATCCATTTCTAAATCTAAAGAATCAAAGCTCAGTTTACTGAATAACATCACAAACCAAATTTCATATCACTGGATGAAGACCCAAATATCATGAGGAAAAAAAATTGAATCGGGAAAACAAAGAGAAGAAACAAACCATTAATGGAGAACACTAATGGAGAAGTTAGTGTTGATATGATCAGATTTTTAATCATTGATTCCCGATGACATTAGTTTAATTTCCTTCGCGCCGTTGATACATGGATGATTTGTAAATCTGAATCTTCCTCACTCTATTCTTCTTCTTCTCCTTAATTTAGTTTACAGAGCTTTTTATGATTTTGTCAGTTTTACACACGTCCTTCGCACTAATATTTGTCACGGGTCTTACATTCCGACGGTCAAAATAATTCAATCAACGGTCAGGGTATTTGGCAACATACAAAAGGTCAATTGACAGTTTTCTAATGGTCTTCGGTCAGTCTACGACCCTATCGCATCAACCGCATCTTTCACGACCCAGACCCTAATTAGGCCATAAAGTTACGACCCTTTTACAAAATAACTCAATAAATTAGATCTAGAGACGGGCATGCATTGGTTTGTGAACATAGTGAGAGGAGGACCAGACATCACTTTAGAGTTTAGATAAAGTTAAATTGCTTTCGATTTTAGATATCACTTTAGAGTTTAGATAAAGGTATTCAATTAGATAATGTTTTGTCCAACTGGGGACATTTTATTTTATTTTTCGTTAGTTAATTAACCTGATTAAATTGGGGCTTATTACACTTAATTTGGCCCTACTATTAGATGACAAAAAAGGTCATTAGAAATAACTTTCACACCACCACTTATCCAAAAATTACTTAAGTACCTAATTTACCCCTATTTAATTAGCACTAATTAATCGAATTAGATGTTAATTATGTTTTAGATGTTAGATCAACTAATGTTAAAGAGTTCTTCAAAACATCAAACAACTTAAATTTTTTGATTTTTTTTTTCCGTAAACAGTACCCAGAATTGGTTTACGTTAATGCACTTATAAACCGATTCTGGGTTGATGTTCCAAAATTAACAGAGGACTTCAACAATTGGTTGAAGTTGGCATATGTATAATCCGATTGCAGTAATCGGTGTTTTACTAGACATATATAAACCGATTCTTGTCTTTCATAAGAATTTTTTTTTCATTCATTTCATTATTGTAGTATGCATGTAGCACATGCATCAAGCCTAAACCCCTAGGCGACCCTAGTGGACGAGTTATAGTCTCGTGAGGGTTTACATAGAGATCTACCCACAAAACCTACACAAGAACTTCTACAGCCATCAATCTTCGTCGAGGAATCCAACGACGATACACCCTCCATCATCTCCGGGGCATACTCCGGGATTCTGGATACCATGAATTGATAGCTTGCATTGAATGCGAATGCTTCCCCCTTTTCCTCCAAGTAGCGCGCTTTGACGACTTCATGCTACAAAAACATAACACAAACTTACTTTGTTAGTGGTGTTTAGTAGGAAGATCAAAGAACATGGATCACGTAAAATAAACCACAAAAATACTTACAAATTGTTCAATGGACAAGTTAAAG
The DNA here is from genome assembly GCA_023531295.1 of Papaver armeniacum. Lineage (NCBI taxonomy): Eukaryota > Viridiplantae > Streptophyta > Magnoliopsida > Ranunculales > Papaveraceae > Papaver > Papaver armeniacum. The sequence continues at coordinate 49,248 of JAJJWW010010817.1, read as the reverse complement.
TGGGGAGCGTTGAAAATTGGTTTTTGGATAGATAAATAAGCAAGTACCGCATTTTCGATGACTAGGTGCCTATCATGAATTTGTTGAACACTTCTTCCATTAGGATTCCCAAACTCTTGCCTATATTTGTTGTATACCTTACCCGAAAAGGTTACGGAATCCACCCTTACGGAGGACTGCGTTCTAACTCGAGTTTCCGCGTACCTACACCATTTTTCCGGAAAAGCAACAGCTGCGTGCAGTTGCAAAAGGGACTTACAACAGCAGCAAGCCGTTGCGAAACGTGGCATTGCATATTTTTTGCGACGGCTCTTAAGCCGTTGCAAATTTCGCAACGGTTTTCGGTTCACCAAAGTGTTTTTTTCCGGCTTTGTAATTGTTTTGGATGTTGCGAAAAGGTTTAGCAACTGCTGGCTGTTGTTGCTATATTATTGTCGCAACAGCTTGAAGCAGTTGTGAAATTGAAAACTCGCAACTGCTCAGTTGCGAAATTTAGAAAATAATAGTAAGGATGTACCCTGACTCTCAAATGGAAAGCATCCTTCCCAGCAAACTTGGTCTTATACTTGTTGCCAACATCATAAATTCCAATGGACACAGAAAGGGAACTCACCAAATGGACACAGAAAGGAACTCGTCAACTCCTTTCTTTTTCATGCCAACATCATAAATCCTAATCCTTGGGTCAGGTACACCATGACAGTACCTTGACTTTTGACGAGGTGTCGAACTCTCAAAAATAAATTTCTTACTTATCTTACACTAACTAGTAGTACAATGACAAGCAGGTTCGTTCATGAGGGAGAGTTGAGTCTAAAGTTTTCGATTCAATTTCTGAATATTAATGCAAGCACGAGTATGAGAATGATCAAGAATTCTTTCTCGGTCAAGAAACATGAATCTTATCAATATAGTTATGTTTCTGCAAAGTACCCATTACTAATAACCCTAGAATATTTAGTACACTCAAATATCCCGCAATCCCATTAATTCACCGGACACGGAAGCGCTCGACTTCCGGATTCTACTCATCAAGTTTCCTAGAAGTACGCTCTCTAGGTGTGACTCAATCAAATGCATTAAGTTTCGTGAGATAGGCTATTCCTAGTGACAAATACATAAGCTCGACTCATCTACTAGTGTCATTCAATACCTATGATTACTTAACAAAATCCCATTGTCAATAACCACATATTACTACTTGTACTCGGAATATCTAGACAATTACGGGTCGAAGAATTCTCGAATTAGCAATAGAATCATCCACAAACCAATTTATTTGCAACTTAAACGATTCACAAATAACTCATAACCACTAATAGCACCGTAGAGAATGAACAATAACGAAATAAATTGCAAGAAACAGGTAGTTTAAATATCAATTTGAATTCAAGTTCGGACGTCGAAATCGTCCCTAATCAAGATGCAATTAGCTACTGGAGTTCATGGTATAGAAATAAAACAAATCCAAACAGAAATACGAAACCAAAATAGCTGCAGGTGGAGTTGAATATGGACTGATCATATTAGCGAACGGTATGGCCTGGTGATAATGAAATGGTGGCGGCGAAGTAGTACTGCTGCTAGCTTGGTGTTGTATTGCTGGAGTTCCCTACTGTGTGGTGTTGTGATGAACTGTTGGTGGTATTATGGACTGGACAATGGTGGGATGTGATGGCAGTTAACTGTGGATGGGAACAAACAGCTGCTGGGGCTTGTAATAATGCTATGCAGGTGGTAATGGAGATGGACTGTGAAGGTGTATGCTGGTGGAGATTGATATGCAGGTGGTGTGCTGAGATGATGTATGATGCAGGTGGTAATGGGGATGATGGTAGTTCAGCGAGCAAAGCTCGCTGAAACTAGGGTTGCGAGCAGTAGAAGGGGGTATGAGATCTCCCTTTCTCTGTAGCCTAGGGTTCTTCCTTTATAACAAAATCTTCCTGCAAAAGCGTATAACTTCACATCTTGGCTGCTGACTTCTCTCTCAAACTAAACACCATACTTTTAATCCTTGTCGGTGTTGAAAACAGCTCCTATCCGTTGCCAACATCTCTTGTGCGATCCACCTGACCTCTCCTCCCTGGAAACAACCACAAGACCCATGGAAACTAACATCTCAACTTGTAATTCTGCCAGAAATCGACCCAAAAGCCAAAATAACTCGAACCCAATCTTTCACAAATCCATCTCCGGTTACATGCTCTTCTTAGCCTCTGAAAACTATGCTCTAACCTTTGCGAAGAGAACTCAAATAAGCCCCGAACTCAAGTCTAAGGCAGACCTAACCCAGCTCTCTTCCAGGCAACAAGATTACAAGCACAACCCATTCATTCAAAGCTCCAAAACACTTCAAAATCTCGTCCATTCTTTGAGTTTAACAACAACAGCAGCACTCTATCTTCTCGCTGGAAATTCAAGTTCAATCCGCACCATACTGGCACAAAGATTCATTCTTTTCGCTGTAACTTCATTCTAGGACAAACCCGTATCTTTTTCTTTGTTGAGAGCCCATATGATCCCCACAATTACGTCATAACCAATGGCAGAAAACTTAGTCGTGAAACAGACCTGCCTGAGGACATGACCTGCGGTTCAGGCATTATCTCAAGCACTCAATGTGCGTATTGCGAGCTGATGAAGGTTATGCACTAGTTGTATTTTGAGGACCGCAAATCAACTCCTTCCCTGAAAACCAATTCGATTCCAACAACAATAACATTCACAAATTCTCGAGAGCACACATTATTCTCAATGATTCATTCTAAAACAACGACAACACACTTCCATTCAAATCCATGGCAGCTCATCCTCGTTCTTCTTCACTGACCTTTCTAGCTTCCAAACTCGAGCTTCTCTCACTAAAAGAATCATACACAAACCCACTCTTCCTCTTCATTCTTCTCGGATAATATCTTGTTCAAAACCACCAATCGGCCTGCCATGTACTCTCCGTTCATCTTCAATTTGAACACCAACATCTACTGCTTCTTCACTATTTTCCGGCGTAAAAAAAAACCCAAAACCATCACAAACTCGTACATAAGTCTGTTGTGTTGTTCTTGCCTTTATGAACCTGTCCTATCCCTTCGAAAATATCCACGAGACCCTTGCTTGCCGGTGGTAGGAACTGGTGCAGTTGTCTTGGTCGCGAGGAAGAAATGTGGAGAAGTTGGTTTCTCCTGGTCCTGACATAGTCACATAGATATAAGATGATTATGGTGTCCCTAAGCAGAAATAGGTTGTTCTTTAGTAAACTGCAATTGTATTCATTGGCTGCCTTGAGACAATGGTGCTGGTCCAGTAATTTTGCTCATAAAGGCCTGCATCCTTCCATGCTTCGACTACGCCAGCGCGTAAGGTTCCCAAAGATCAAATTAAGATCATTTTTCTCTTCTTTCTTATCACATGACTCCAAAATACCTACAAAATATAAACGAAGCGTAATATACAAAAATACAAGAGAAATGGTTTAGAAAAGCATAAGAAATTGATATTCAAATGATGTAATTTAGGCACTTATCAACTTTGGGCAAGGCTTGTTCTTAATATGCCTGTAACACCTAGCAGGTCCTGCAATATTTAACCAATGCAACAAGTATAAGAAAAAAGACTCAAACCCTGTGCAGTGAAGATAACAGAACTGAAAGCAAACAACCACATTAGATCTGACAAAGGTTATCAGATCCCAGTCACTAAGGAATCACATCTTAACAGACAGGGATATACCAATCAGATTAAAGATATTCATGTGAAGATAACATGCTTCTCTTGAAGGTTGTACAACCTAGAATCAGAAAGTAGGGGGCACGCTGTATAACAAGAAAGCAAGCAAAATTATTTACTTAAACCAGAAAAATACCAGAAACAAGGGATAAGAATTTCTGTCGTAACAATGACAAAACCAAATAGTATTCTTATAATGTCTTAGTAATATTGATAACCACACAATATAAATGAAAACAAAAAAAAAGATACAATAGCAGTAGTAGCAGCACAATAATCCTTATAATACTTACTTCCCACAAAGGCCGAATACCCTCCTTGAAAAGATGCAAGTCAATAGGACTTGGCAAAGAAGAAGGGCGAGCTAAATGGCAGTAACAAACCCAAAATCCTTCAACCTATATAAACATCACGTTTCAAATACATTATGCACCTTCTTTCATAGAACAGATGAAACTCCCATGGGAACAATACAATTTGGAGTAGCAAGCTAAGGTTCGCAGAAATATTGTTATTTCAAGAAGCATACTGTTGTTGATGGTGGATTTTCGTTTAAGGTTAAATTTGTAAAAAAAACGGAAAAATTATGCGCTAACATCTTGTAAAAGATAAAGCCATTTATAAGTGTTGGATACTCCCTCACTTAATTCACCAAGAATGGAGCATGTGGCAACAATCCCATTCTGTGAATACATGAAATTCCTCCAGGTTGGAGCATGTGGCAACAATCCCATCTGTGAATTTCATATCGGCCTTGTATTTCCGGTACTCATTATCGGTGTGGCATGACGATAGTGTTACTCTTACAGAGTAACACGAACCTCCAAGCACTATAATGAAACCATGTACGAAATACCCGTACAGCCGACTCTCGGTGTGTTATACTAGCCCGATTGAGCCCCTCTCGGTGTGTTATACTAGCCCGATTGAGCATCCTGACTGATCAGACGGTCATCCAACTCCATAAGCCCCCGGATCAATTCCATCACCCCTGATATGATCGTAGTCATCCAACTCCATAAGCATGATTGGACCCGTAGATCAATGAATACCCACCGCCGACCCCCTTGCCAAAAACGTTCATACCAAGCACTATGGACGGAAAACCCTAAATTAGGGTTTGCGGCATATTACATGTGTCGCAAAGCAGTCTCAACCATCCATCTTCGCATGTATATATAGATGGAGGGTGTAGATGTAGACTCAAAGGGCCCATAGCATGTCAACACAATCACCGTGGGCCCGCCTACACACTTGACCAATCGGTCAAGACCAACCATGTTTGGTCGTGACAAAATTGTCGCCCAAACAAGAGATGACGCACGGCTTTGAAACCCAAAATTAGGGTTTTGAGCATCACGAGCGTCCATCTTCTCCGGCATGAAAGAAATGTACCTGGAGGGTCCAAGATTAGATTAAGGTGTCCCACATACCAAAGATGACTTTACAAGGGATCAAAGAGCCTTAACGGATAGTATCCATTATGTTATTAATATACCTCGCGACAACATGCCTTAAGTGCGCTTTTCATAATGGAATGGGCGTCTATTATATCAAAACTTTTTTAATGCTTATTCGAAGATTGAAAAACTAATCCCCACGTTGGTCTATGTCGTCATTAACCATTTTGGGCAATCTCAAGTAAAGTGGTAACGAAGGTACCAATGCGGCAAAAAGATCGTGAAGAGTTGGAATGCTCAAATAAGCCATTATAAACTCCAAATATGAAATATTATCTTCAACAAGTGATTTGTTAACCGAGGCGGTCGGTGGAAATATTAGATCCAATGGAGAAAGGTAAAGAGTGGGAATTTTTGTGATTTAGATAAGTTAGCTTTGCTTTTAGATTGAGTCTACCCGTAGAAAATCGGAGTATGAACCATGCTCTGATTAGCGATAGAAATGGCCCTAATCAGTAACGGTAGCAATTTGTGAGATAACATATGCTACAAATGATCCATCTCAATAACGAGAAGCTTGTAGAAGTATTATGCGGCCATGAATCAAAATAAAATGGAGGCACATATCGAGAGAGATAATAGAGATCTTAGACGCTTTTGCCTTTATATCCACCAATCAAGACCCCATAGGTTTAAAAGCCGGGCAACAAATTGGGAATGTACGAGAAGGCGTGACAGCAAATCACAGCAGCGGGAGATGGCATATAAGGCAAAGGCAAGGATATTATCGTCATATATGCATGCAAAATTCCGGCGCGAAGATTGTCAAAAACATGGGAAAAAGATACATGCACCGAGCACGTTAAATTCTTCAAGAAGTGTGGCATGGGGTTTAGATCAGGACCATTCTTACAGAATGTCCATCTACTTCACAAAATGGTGAGGTGGCGGCATCAATTCCATCACCCCCAAGCAGGATATGGAATACCACCGACCCCGCATGGCCCAATCGGCCATTGGCCGGCAAGAGCATACCTTTTAATTCTTCATTCTTCTTGCGAAGATTATCACGATCTAGTGAGATCCACCGTGGACCCATCTATTCCCTCACCCGATTGGCCAAGGCATATCATGCTTGGCTAATCCAAAACGCACGCCCAAACTGGCGTGGTCACACCTCCCAAATCACAAACTGATCTCGACCACTCAACTTCGCCGGACGATTTGGATGGCTCAGATCACGTTTTATGGGATATTCAGGTATAGGCGTGAACACCAGCCTACCACCTTCACACCAGGCCAATCGGCCAAGACCGACCAAGATTGGTCATCTTGGAACGTGCGCCTGAAGAGGGCGTGACGTGCGGCCCTTGCGGCACTAGTTTTTTGTTACAAATCGACCTCGACCAATCGATTTCACCGGATGAATTGAGTGACCCAAATCATACTTTCGTGAGGTAATGGGGTACAGGCGCCTATACCATCATGCCGTCTACACGCATGTATGGTCGGCCTGGCCAAAGTTGTATCCCATGCTTGGTTTCGACCAAGCTGAAGAGTGATGCCTGCGCACCTCTTCAAAACCCTAATTTCATTAACGGTCGCAGATGAGTGTCTCAAAGATCATCTCATCCGTCCAACTTCACCAGCTTGGTTATACAACCCTGGTCAGGAGTTAATTGGTTAGTGAGGTGACATTACCCATCACTTTACCACACCATAAAATACACATGATACTTCACAAGTATCGACTTCCTGAATAACGCAGTTATTCAATTCAGCATTACATGCTATCTTTCGTGGATCCACGATCCACATTCCAGACATCAATCATGTCACAAACCGGGGATACATACTGGGGTATTGGTCTGGCGGTTTACAGCGTGCAACGCACCATCACAAGAACGTGTTAGGAAGTCATGGATGGTTAGAGATGAACATGAGAAGTGGGCAAGGCTGGTCGTGTATCACCAACGCACAACTCCACTACTCCATCACTCCACTTCCTCCACTTCCCACGAGAGACGTGAATAAGACTCAATGACTTGTATAAATAGGTTCTCCGCCCTATTTCCAAACAACAGAGGAAAAACAAGGGAAAACAACAAGAAAACACCCAGAGCCTGCTTATATCAATCGTAAGCTTGTTCACTTTCCTGTTGCAAGTCATAAGCAAGTCTACACCTTCACAATCTCAACACCTTCTTCGCTTCCCTCCCTAAGATCAACCCCATCTCCTTCACTTTGTGACCGAAACAAGTCTGGAATGGCCATTTCTTGGTTTAGGCCGGACTTGCACAGATTGATCTCTCGAATCTACAAGCACTCACCGCGCAGTGCATTTGTTTAAGGTTTAGATTCATTCCTCATCCACACTCCAAATTACCAAATTCTACAGGAATAGTTTTCACCCATAAACAACTGTACTGAACTCTCAACAAAATTCTTTATAAAGTGGATTTGGTAATGCATTTATCTCCCTCCTGTGATTGCCTATCAATGATTACTAGTTTCGTACACTTGCCTGAAACTCGTAAGCATGTAAACAATATAGAAAATTTAACAACTTTGTAAACATATGACAACCTGATTAGAACATATTAGTTTAAGTATATCTATAAACTTAACTTGTCCATCTTCTGGTTTGTCCTTCATTGCTCTTTTGCAAGCCCTCATTCATCTTTCGCAGTTGTTTACAGTCATGATCTATGACCACAATACGTTCTTGCAGATCCTTAAGCTTATCCTTTCTACGCCTATAATGAAACAAGCATGGCCAATACTCTGGGAATTGCACTGACTTCTTCCTTTCGATCAGCTACCTAAACAGATGAAATGCACCAACCACAAAGATTTAAGACACAGACAAATGAACGGTATGAAGGCATATATAATAATCCAATAGAAACTAAAACAACTTTATATAATGATTGCAGATCTTCTGTATGAGGAAGTACCATTCTCCAATAGCAGGATTTTCATCAAGCTCATCACCTACTACTCTCACATCTCTCATTTCCAATGTCAGTTGAACCTAGCAATACAAAAGAAACAGAACATATAAATACTCTTTACATACCCTGAAATTGAATCACTAATAAGTGCAGATGGAAATGCTGATTATAAATAAACTTGAACAGGAAACGGCCTTGCAGGCTTTAACTGCCCTTACATACAGTTTTCATTGTTGCTGTCGTGGTTTCACGTCGGTTAAAATCAGTGAACCATTTTCTCCAAGAGCTCTAGCAAGTTCTCTATTGCATATAACCAAATAAATTAATGGTGGGTTTGTTTGCAGAATTCACCGTTTCCAGGAATTTATACTCCAATGGGATTATAAATTCTGGGATTCATGTAAATTCCTTGTGTGTTTGGTAACTCAATTAAAATTCCTAGGATTTATAGAGTTTTCTTGTATTAAAGTCTTTGTACCGTTTGGCATTACCCTCAAATCTTAAAATTGCATATATATGGGATTTAGAGTTAAAAAGAAGTGGGTCCATAAATCCCTTGATAAGTTTCCCAGCAAATCTTAGGGGGGAGGGGTCGGACTCCATACGGAGGATTTGCTGGAAAACTGAATCCCGTAGGAAACGTGATTCCAAGGATTCGGGCAACCAAACATACAAAGGGAAACGTAATTCTATCAAATCATTTGGACCCATAAATTCCACCTTTAAAATTCTACATCCAAACCCACCATAAACCTTAAAGTAGAGTTGTTACGTGGGTTTTAGTGAAAATGGATTTGTTTGAAATACTACATCAACAAAAAAATAGAAAAACAACTTACAACAATGTTGAATCCCTAGCTGATACATTAAGATGAGCATGTAGTTCAAGCTTTGGTTGAGTCAAACACCAATCTAATGCCTCCATCTATATCTATTAGACAAAAACTATGTCATGAGAGATAGTTAAGCCGATCAATTAGAACGTATTATCATAGATACACAAAAAATTTCAAAACCTAAACCTAACCAACCAAGAAACATACATCAAGAATGCTCTTTTAATTCACAAAAATAATCAATTTATGAAAGATACATCAGTCATAGCTTAATCCTTAAATTTTCAAAAAATTTCAAAACCTAAACCTAACCAACCAAGAAACATACATCAAGAATGCTCTTTTAATTCACAAAAATAATCAATTTATGAAAGATACATCAGTCATCGCTTAATCCTTAATTTCCTCAACAGTATCTCGCTATATCTAACCTTACAAACTAACCAGAAATCTGAACAATAAATGAAACAAACTAACTTATCATTGGAGTTTTAAGAGAGGGAAAAAAACCGAAAAATTGTAGCAGTGGATTAGGGTTTTCGAAGTACGTCAATCTGGAAAACGAAGATGAATCGGTGTTCTAGAGAAGCATCGATAAACTTTACTTTCGACGTAAATTAGAGATCTAGAAAAGAATACCCAAATCCCGAATTAGGTCAAAACGCAAGGGATTTTTTTTTTTTTGCTGCAAACCCTAACTTTAAAATTACAAATGGTTTTCAGAAAAAAGATTGAAGAGAAAATCGTATGTGTTGATATTTTTTCTCAAGCTTAAATCATGATAGCGAACAAAGACAGAGGTATTTTGGTGATAGAGAGTGTGACTGATTTGTTTTTTTTTTTGAAGCAGAGAAATGGAGTGAAGGTGAGGGAGAAGAGAAAGAGGATAGAGAACAGAGATGGAGGCGGAGAGAATAACGAGTTCAGTTTCTCTTTTGGGATAAACGGATAGGGTTGAATCAATAACCGTCCATTTTTCTACAGCAAATCCTAACCATCAAAAATAGTGTAGCCATCCACTCAAACTCGTCGCACATGTGCAATTTAGGTGTTACTTTGCACACAAGCTGGAAATACATGTGGAATGATCAGCCGTTGCAACACGACTAAAAAATTCTCATCCGCTATCTGCAATTGCAAATTTCGCAACTGCCAAAAGCTGTTGCTAATGTTTGAAATGTTTCAAATTTAGTTGCAAATTCGCAACCGCTCTTAAGCCGTTGCTAATTTTTGTTGCTAATCAGCAAAAATGGTGTAGTGAATTTGGTGATTGCCAAATATTCATTTGAATCAAATGATGCCATTGTGGAGGTATGAAATTAGTAGTTGTGGAGTATATGGAGTGAGAGGGAATAAATTGAGAAATTTGGGGCAAATGGGGTCCATGGATGAGGTCTCTATATATAGAAAAAGTCCCTAACGACCAATTTTTTTGGAAAATGTGCTATAATCGGTCTTCTCAAAGGTATGTAAAATCCAATTATATTTTTATACCAGAAAGAATCGGTCTTTTTTGTGACAAATATAAACCGATTATAGGCATGTAGAAAATTTGAATTTTCACCGTTAATAATCGGTTTATATATATGCATATGTGATCCGATTGTAGCTTGAAAAACATACAGGAAAAGTAGCATTTCTAAGGTATGAAGAATCGGATTATACTTACCCCACACATAAACCGATTCCTCTATGGAACCTAGACAATCGGTTTATGTTGACATATCGAGTAACCCGATTGTTAGCATGTCAGGCTAGAATTATTGAGCAACAACACATAATTATAATTAAAACTTTAAGTGGATTAAGTTCAACACAAAGATATCCAAAATAGATACCTTAACCATCCTAAAAGAGTGTTAAGAACTTAAAACAACCACAAGTCTTGTAAACTTAAACTTTTAATGTCTAAAACTTAAAATTAAAAATTTAGAGAGCAGGAGCACCAACATCACCAGCAACAGCACCACCGGGAGCATTTGCAGCACCAACATCAGCAGGAGCACCAGCACCAGCAGGCCCACCATCAGCAACAACATCTTATGCTTCAGCTATGGCCTGAAATTGAGTCATTTCTTCCCACATACCTTCCATTTCTCCATGGAGAGACCTATCAGGTGAAATCATATTTCTCCTCATCCAAGTGAACCTCATGACCTCACGAAGATCCTCCAGTGCCAGCTTGTCAATCAATGCGAGGGCTTGTTCAAGATGGGTCTCACGCCCATTGTGGCTTCTTTCTGGCACTCATTGTGGTTTCCTAAGAATGTCCTCCAAGGTGAGCTCTCGAGAGTAAAACGGTAAGTGTGAAAAGTCCATATCTACATAAAACCAAAAAAAAAACTAGTTAATATCGGTACATAATTAAACATATGTAATCCGATTCTGAATACAAAAAACAGGAGTGTCAAACATTAGTAATCGGTTTATGTGATACATATATAAAACCCGATTATGAAAAGGAATCTGAAGAGACAATCATAATCGGTAAATTAACAAGCACATAAAGCCCGGTTATGGGATCGCATAATTAAAAGGAAAAAAATGTACCCAGAATCGGATTATTTTAAAGCACTTATAAACCGATTCTGGTGATGGATTTTCATCTTTTGTTTCAAACCCTAAAATCGATTAATGTTAATCATCATATAAACTGATTATTATGCATGCTCTTCATGGTGGAAACCAAAACCCAGAATCGGTTTATTCGATATGTCAACATAAATTTTTGGGTGTAATCAGAGATTTTGATTTTCGAAAATTGAAGATTTAAACATGTAAATCAATGAAAAAATGCAAATCATAGAATGGGTTTATGGAGATTTAGCTTTTTCTTGGTTGGATCGAATTTTTTTTTATTATTAGGGTTTTGAGAATTTGGAAAGATTAGGATGAAAATAAAAAGTTTTTTAGGTTTAGGTTTTTTATGTTTTTGCATTTACTGAAAATGGAAAGATTAGTATGAACGCGAAGTTGGGGGATATAAAAAGGAATTAGGGGATATTGATTACTTCTCCCAACCCATGGTGTGTGTTAAGGGGTGATTTTTGGGTATGAAAATACTAAAATACCATTTGGTTAATTAAAAAATATTATGAAAAGACCATTACACCCTTTCTCCTAAAACATTAAAATCTAAAAACCAAATCTTTTATCCCCCATTTACACAAATCAGTTTCGGCACTCTTAGGGTTAGGTTTTGAAGAAAAAAAATCATCATTCTTCATCCGTTATTCGTCGATTCAAAAATTTCTTCGTCGATTAACCTACCCGAATCATAAATAATGCATCCACGAAAGAAACCAAATGCCCAATCGAACTCAACATCATCGATTGCTCAACAAAAACAGGAGCAAAGAATTGCTAAGATTGCTCAAGAGCAAGAAAACGAAGAAGCAACGTTCTCTGACGATCAACTACTCAGAAATATGGCTTCTGTGAGAAGGTAAGTGATTTTAAACTACTTTATAGGTGTTTAAATCGATCTATAGGAATAGGTTTAGGTTAAAATCGTGAACACTAACTCAAACAGTTGAGTTTCAGAGAGTAGCGGCACTGAAATTTGTGTGAACACAGTGCCGGTTTTTTGTTCCGGCATTCAATCTAGGATGAATACAAAGATCGCTTCCAACCCCAGACAACCGTAAACTGAATTTTCCCTACCGCATTCAATATAGGATGAATACAAAGGTCTTGGGTTTTCGCACCTGCAGTGTTTGAATAATTCGTGTATGCCGGTAGTGGATTTAAAACATACAGGAGAGTTTATGAATTTGTTACCAGTACCGGCATAGGTTTTTGGTTTCATTGCATGCAGGTTTTGAATACCGGCATTCTTTTGTAATAATTCGAGCATGTCGGTAGTAGACTTAAAACATACAGGAAAATGTCACAAATACCGGCATAGATTTTAGGTTGCATTTGTATGCCGGTACTTGGTACCGGCACTGTCGATAGTCAATGTTTACTGCCGAAACATTGTACCGGCGTAGTTTATTTTAAGGTAGTCAATGCTGGTACTAAAACTGAAGGTGAGTTATCTTATATTCATTGCTTTTCGTGTGCTTACGATATAGGTCAAAAGCCAAGGAAGCTAACAAAATAAAAAATAAAGATGTTGTCACTAAGAGAAGAAGGAAGGATGGTCTTGATACTCCTTAGTCTCTGCCTCCTCGAGGGAAAGATGAAGGTCGTAAGATTCGTTTGGGGGCTGGTACAAGAGGGATAATTTTGGAGAGTGGTGGTGACCGTAGTCGACTTGCAATCCGTGAGCACGATGATCAAGATGAGCAAGATGAAGAGGAAATTGAGGATGAAGGTAATGTAGTTCCTCCAAGTCAATTAGCAAGCCAAAGAGAAGTTGGTGGGCCAAGTCAACAACCAACACAAGGCAATGGCAAGAAGGGCAACGTCAAAGTGAAAGTTAAAGGTTCCCACCTTCCTCATATTAATGACATGATACCTGACCTTGAACGTGGTAGAATTTGGGGTGAAGCTCCGGAACCAAAAACACTATTTGGATACAAGCACTCCTGGGATCGTACTATCTATCAAACCTATGTAAGCATTTTTTATCTTGTACATATGTATTGTTGTGTAAATATGTAAAATCTCTTAATTGTATTGTCTTTAATTGTAGGATCATAAGAAGGCTATGCGTGTTTGCCGAAACCAAGCCGCGGATTGTTGGAAATTGTCCAACGAATGTGAAGAGGTCCAACAAATAGTAAAGGATACTGGTCTATATACTTTGGTTGAAAATTATGTGAATCCTGATTCTCATTATCCCAATTGCTTCGTCGAAAGGTATCATGGTGAAACCGATACCATGCACTTCCCTTTTGGGGAGATGACCTTCATCCCTGAAGATGCTCAGAACATTCTAGGCTTGAATGTTATCGGCAAATCAATTGCAGAAGGAGTTGAGTCTCTGGACCTAGAATGGTCGACGTTGCACGGTCTGACTAACATGTTGTTTAGTTGGGACTACAAAACTTCTGTGGAGAGCTTTTATGAATCCACATCTAGTAAGAAAAAGACAATCAAGTTGGCGCTGCTTAGGAATAATTTTGAAACACAAATAAAAGAAGTTTGGAGGATGGATGGGACCCTAAAAAAATTCGTTATACTGCCGCTGCATACCTGTTATACATCTTGGGCACTAGGGTATTCCCTGACACCAATGGCAACACGGTTAGTGCGAACTACCTTCAGTACTTGGATCCGTTGGAAGATGTCTATAATTATTCTTGGGGCACCTCGGTAATGGCACATTTGATGTGCGAGATGAGAAGGGCCTCTAAGGCTAAAACCAACCAATTTTTCGGGAATTTCACTCTACTGCAGGTAATTTTGTTTTTAAACTTATGTTATTATGTATATTGTTCACATGTACCCTTATCGTGAACTTGAAAACAAGACTTATTGCTTCACATTGAAATAGGTGTGGGCTTATGAACACTTCCCAACCTTGTTCAAGGTCTACCCCTCCTTGAAGATCATAGACCTTGCCAAACCCAATACGCCTATAGCTAAGAGATACGAGTTCAACAATACTCCGAAGCCCGGTAACATAGGTCGACTGATCGATATGAGATTGGCTTTGGACGCAATGAGTACCAATGATGTTGTGTTCGACCCTTACAAGGAGGCTAGAGGAAACCGCCAAGTTTTGAGGTTTGGTAACGTTGCATTTTACAATGGGTCGTTGTTCCACCCAAAAGGATACGTTATGGCTAATCTTACACGTGTGATGCGCCAACTTGGATATAAGCAATTAACACATTTCCATACGACCTCTTTTCAATGTTTTGATCTTGACCTTTCTCGGTGCTTTTCAACTCCAAATCGGTTGCATGTAGAGTATGTTCCAGAACCGGACCCAACAGATTGGAGGGATAGTGAACCACGTCATTTGGTAGATATTAGTCAGTGGGAGAAGTTGGAGATTGCTGAAAACGGTGATGAAGTTGATGCCGACTACATGGAAGATTACCTGGAATGGTCACATCCTTATGTCGTCCGCCCGGATGACGTCCAAGTTCCTCCCCAGAAAAACCCTCCCGTTCCAACTCCCGCACAGGCACCACCTACGATGACCCAACTTAATAAGACCGTTGGATTGCTAGTAAGTATTGTTAATTGCTTAGTCGTTTAATGTACACATAATCTTATATGTATACTAATCATGTGTTTGATGTATTAAACTAGCAGCGTCGGGTTCGCAAGTTAAAGAAGATGTTGGGTTGCAAGTACCAGGAAGGAGAGGTGTTATCCCTTGAAAAAATGAAGGAAGTCGAGGAAAAGCTTGATAGAATTAAAGAAACCGACCCTAGTGCAAAAGCTTTGTTCGGGGAAACTAAGAAGAAACCGACCTAAAAGAAGCAAAAGACCAAGTGATTAACTCTTTAGTTGTGTTTCTTCGATGGTGGTTGTTACGTCTTGAACAATTCCAAACTTGTTTTCGTTTGTACCTCGTGGTTAACTCTTTAGATTTCTAGTGATTGCTTTATGTTGAACATGTTTAGATTTCTAGTGAAATATTATTTTTGCAAGATTTATTTAAGACTGCTAGTTCCGGCATAGATAAGCTTATGTTCAACAACGCCGGTAATAGTTCCGGCATGCACGATAATTACAATTCAATGCCGGTTATATAGTACCGACAGTGAAATGTTCTATAAAACCGTACCGGAACAAGAAGATTAAAAATTTCACGTTCCTGTATACTATTTGGAAGGTACCGGCATAGTCGTGTTTTCTAAACTCTATGCCGGTTTTATGATTTTTTTTTTTCAAATTTTCAAAGTTGACAAAAAACCGGCAATGTAAACTGGGTTTCTTCTATGCCGGCACTCTGCTAGTTTTGAGTATAAATCCATTTCAAATGCTCTTTTATTTCATTCCTAAGTAATCTATTACATCGGATTTGAAACTTTAAATTAAGACATGCTAAAAAACATGGAATGGATTACATTTGGTTAAAGATAATCTATTTCCATCCCTTTTCAACAATTGCGGAACCTTTGAGCCTTTCCCGAATCTGTTCGAAGACATCGTCCGGGATGGGGGTGTCAAGGATCATCTTAACTGGTTCTTCTTCTCTTTCAACATATTCCTTTCCCTTCATATAACACCCATCACACCCATCGATAGGCTTGCATTGGCCCTTGTGGTACCCTTCTAGTTCAACAGCTTTGTCAAGCCATTGAAACTGATCGCACTTTGGGTGATTCAAACACCTTAGAAACATTCTTCCATTTTCAGCATCATCAGTTTTTGCAATCCAAAACCGGGGTGTCCCATCACAGCTTCTACACTTTGAATAAATAAAAGGACAGTCCATGGCTAGATGAGAAGGTGACTTGCAATGATGACTCTGTAAGAGAAGATTATATTAGTTATGCGTCATAGTAGTGAAGATCATATTGTTAGTAAATCTACTTACTTTGCAAATAGAGGTAGATGATGAATCCCCCATCCCTTGTGAAGCTTTAACCGTGCTTGCTTTCTTGAGAGAATGATTTTTATTATTTGGTGGGCGGTTTGTGTAGATTTTTCTAAAGGAATGGGGGGTATTATATAGAAAAAAAATCTCCAACGGTCTTATTTTTAAAAAAACTAGCTGTTTTTTTTTTTAATTTAACAAATGCCGGCATAGTCGTTATTATAGATTGAATGCCGGTTCCAAGTACCGGCGTTTCATAATGTTTTTAAACCATGCCGATATTGGTTGCATATTTGGCCCATTCTCTGTAAAGAAATTCCCTTGTACCGGCATTGTCATCTTATCATAAACCGTACCGGAACCGTATGTCGGCATCCCATTTCACAGTTACTTCAATGCCGGTTTCGGTGATTTTCAAAAATACTAGTCGTTGACATTTTTCTCTATATAAAGAGAGCTAATTCTTGGACCCAAAATCCCAAAACTATATACCTCCTTGAGCCTCTTAACTTAGAAACCCTAAACCCTAGAATAATCATCAATAAATAGCTTAGTATAGTACCTAATCCCACATACAACAAATGGCATCGTTCGACTCGGAGGAAGATTTAGCAATCACCCAAGCATGGTACGCCGAAACTCGTCCTTCAACTATAGATAACAAAGACGCGGATTCCATGTGGTTGAAGATTTTTAACAAATTTATTCACGATTACGGTAACCCGAAAGGAAGAACTGCTCAACAAATCGAGCAACGACACGACATCATCCTAAATGCGGTGGTTGAGTATCTAAAAATGAAACACCGGATCGACCACGCTACCCACAATAGATTTTCCCCTCAACAACTCCTAAGTATCTTTATGATTAATTCGACACAATCTACTCTTTTTCAATTTTTATGTAACAAACAAAGTTTGTGTGTTGTTTTTGTAGCATGAAGCCGTGAAAACGCGTTACTTACAAGAAAAGGGAGAAGCATTCATGTTTAAAGCCAACATGAACCATATTGTAACCAAAGTCACTGAATACCACCAGATAGGTGAATCGGAAACGGATACTTCTTAAGAAGATTGATAGTTTAGTGTTATTTGCTTAGGTTTTTATGGTATCTCATTTCATAAGGTTTTGTGGGTACATCTCTATGTAAGCCCTCACGAGACTATAACTCGTCCACTTGGGTCACCAAGTGGTTTAAAGGCTTGATGCACGTGCTAAGTGCATTCGTTATTCCGTCGACAAGGATTACGTTCGAAATAAATTATAGTTCCGGCTTAGTATGTAAATATATTTCAATTGCCTACCGGTTCCGGCGTGGATTGTAGTATATTACTGTCGGGGTAGAGTGTCTAATTTACATTGTTTCTGTGTACAAATACCCTTATGCCGGCATTTGATTGAAAGATGTCTGAATGCCGGTAGTAAGTGCCGGCATGTCGGTTATCCTTATCTCAATGTCGGATTGTTCAAAATTTAATTCCCAACGGCTATTTTTTTAAACCATAAACCAAAAAGAGAAGTGTCGGATTTCCAGAAGATCACCGCCCTTTCGAATCGCTTTTGGGGTCTTGTTAGACTCGGTCCTTACATGAATAACTACTTAGAAGGTAAGAAAGTCCGAATTGATTACAAAGGATCTCTATGTACAAAATCGAACAATTGCACTCATAAAGTTATGTCGCAAATACAACGAGTTTCTTGCAAGATACGAGGAATAGATTTCAAGCTCAGGACGCATATACCAAGTGGAGAAAAGAGCCTTTTAGGCATTTCAAAGCTGCTTTGCTTATTGAATCTCGTTCCAAGAAATGATGTTAGTTGCAATTGGTTTGAGTTAATGTTTTTAAGTTTATTTCCTTAAGATTATGTGGTTAATGTTATTTATTTCATCAATTTTCTTTCCTTTACCGGCATTGAAAAATACACCAAATACTATACCGTTACTTGTGCCTCCGTTGAATTCTGCTCACCAAATACTTATTATCAGAATACCGACATTGAATTGTTCTATTTTTCAATGCCGGCATTCTGACGGTTACAAACACAAGTTATGTGGCAGTTACAAAACTCATTCATTCCACTTATTTGACGGTTAAAAACTATTTTATCCCACTTATTTGACGGTTAAAAAATCCTTAATACCAGTTTATGCGTCGGTTACAAACTCCTTCATTCTATTTAAGTGACGGTTATAGAAAGGAAATCATTCATTCTCCATTTTTATTCAATCTCCCTTTTTGTTTCATCTTTTATATCAAAGACAATGGGTCGTCGCAAACCCCGTGAAAAACCCATACCCAATCCTGAAGAATCTGATGATGATGGTGGTAAATCGAAATCAAAAGCGCAACAAGTGCCTGAAATGTTGGCGAGGTGGAAATAACAAATTTGATGCGGTAAGTGATGTCTATGTTGAATTGAAGTTTTTTACTTTTAGGGTTTATCCCATAGTAGAAAACAAAAAGTGAAACTTGGTTGTTTAGTCTTTCTACTACACTAAAAGTAATTTTTAAAATACCAAATTGAAGTTCAGTTGCATGTTTGATTCGCGGTAGAATACAATTTGAAAATCATGCCAGATTATATGTCTTGAATCCCGATTTTATTGCATGAGCCCGCCGGCATACATATTTAATTGAATACCATGTCGGTTCTGTATATTTGATCAATACTATGCCGTTTTCATTAGACTATTTTGTTAAAAACTCTGTACTAAAATCCCATAGTACCGGCATTCCAAATATCTATTTGTCAATGCCGGTTACCAGTACCGGCAGTGTCGATATGTTAGCTTACTATGCCGGTTTTTGTAGCAAAAAAAAATGTTAATTCTCTGTCGAAAATTCAAAGACAACCGTCATAGTATGTTAATTAATTAGAATGCCGGCACTTTGGCCGGCACTTGTGTTATGTTCGATTTCTATGCCGGTTGTCATTATATAACTCAGTTTACATATTGGAACATAGGTCTAAAGCAGCACAAAAGAACAAAGGAAAAGGCAAAGTTATTTTAGAAGCAAAACGTAAGTCTTATCGACGTAGCCGTCCTTATCCGGCTACTGCTAAGGTCACAATTCGGGATCAACCTATAAGCTACTCAACCAGCAGTGATGATGATGATGAGTGGGAAACATATCCTGTACCTGAACGAGCAGGTGGCTTATCCTCACAAGCAGGTGGCTTAGGACAGACTGATGTCGGAGTTGAATCCCCTAAGGATAATGAAAAGGCACCCCCAACCCACCTTCCTGATAAATATGACATGATTCAAGACCGCGATGATGGCAAACATTGGGGTGAACCGATAAACCCACAACTCTTATTTGCCTACAAACACTCTTGGGCTCGTTGGATCTATCAAACTTATGTAAGACGTTTGCATCTTGTTATTATATTATTTATATGTGATCAAGTGAATTTAATTAACTTTGGTGTGTTTTATAGGACCACAAGAACGCCTTCCGTGTTAGCCGCCATCAACAATCGGATTTATGGCCTTTGAAATCTGAGTGTGACGCTGTTAAAGCAGTAGTTAAAGTATCTGAGTTGTATCCCGCGATAAAAAATTATGTGGCCACTGATACCGTCACGGCGAACTGCTTTTTGGAGAGGTTTTTTGGTGAAACTGATACCATGCATTTTCCTTTTGGCAAGATGACCGTCATCCCTGAAGATGTCCAAAGGATAATAGGTCTAGAGGTTCTTGGGAAAGCCGTTAAGGTAGGAGATGACTCTAAGGACCTAGGATGGGACAAGATCTATGATCTGACTAAAAAGTTATTTGGATGGGACAAGGAAACCACTTTGGAAAATATGTACAAGACAAGGTGTTCCCAGACAAAGACTATCACATTCGTCTAACTCATTGAATTGTTTGGGAACACGAAGAACAAGGAATTGAATCCCGAACAAGTTCAAAGAAAATCTGTCGCGCCTATATGTTGTTCATCTTGGCCTCCGCTATATTCCTTGACGCTAATGGGAACAGGGTGCATATGAACAACCTACAATACTTGGATCCGTTGGAAAAGGTTCATGAGTATTCATGGGACACTGCTTTCTTGGCACATTTTTTGGCAGAAAGGCGTCGAGCTTCTAAGGCGAACGTCCGTCAATTTAATGGGAATTTCACTGTACTTCAGGTTATTTTTTGATTGTTGTCATTAAATTTGTTAGTTTCCAAATATTGATTTTTTTATACATTTCATTGGAACGATCTTTCATTGGCGTAGATGTGGGCTTATGAACACTTCACAAAATTGTTCATAAGGTATAAAGGATTGAAGATTTTCACTGAATATCAAGAGAATAGGACTTTAGGTCAGAAATACTACTTCGACAATACCCCAAGGCCCAATAACAAAAAACGGTTAATAGCAATGAGATTGGCTTTGGACTCGGTGGCTGTCCAAGATATTGTGTTTGACCCATATAGGAATGCCATAGGAGTTTACTTGCAAAGACGTGACAATGTTTCATTTTACAACGGACCGTTATTTCATCCAAAATGATTTTTTATGCACAACCCTCGCCGTGTAATGCGCCAACTTGGGTACAAGCAGAAAGATCTCACGGATACATCTTATCAGAAATTCTCTCATGACTTTCCTCAATGCCAATCAAATGAGAACCATACTCTCGTAGTTTACGACCCAAAACTTATTCTTGCACATTGGAGTGAAAGGGAAGAAGAAGGAATTGTGTTAGATAGGGCTTATTGGGAATTGGATGCGAACGGTTATGAGAGTGAACCAACCTTCCTAAGAGGCCATCGGAAGTTCTCGCATCCTTATGTTGTACGCCCGAATATCAGAGTTATTCCTCCACCACCAGCACGTCCCTCCACGACTCCGGAAACTGTACCCGCACTTCTACAGCTCGTTACGTTGTTGGTACATATGTCTTGTTCATTACCATTCTTTTAATCTATATCTATGAACTTATACAATTGTACATACTAAGTACATGTTTAAAATTTCCTTAACAGCGTCAGCGGATTAGAAATTTGTCAAGGTTCTTTAAGAAAAAGAACAAAAAAGGAGAGGTGCTGACCCAGAAAGAAATGGAGAACGTCGAGAAAAAGATGGACAAAATTGAAGATCCGGGGGAAAAAAACTTCACAAGAAGCCAAGAACCGAGTGATCGTGTGTTTCTTTTATAATATTAGTTTGGTTTGAACAATCTAGTGTTGGTTTATGTTTTTTTGTGAGTCTTGAACAATGTGTTTGTTTGTGTGTCTTGCTAAACTCTTTGCTTGACTTGGTTTATGTTTGATTTGTTTGCGGTTTGGAACCACATAACTGTGGAGTTAGTTCTTGTATACAATCTAGTATTTTTATTATATTTATATCTATAAGACAAATCAAGCTGTGTTTCATGTCTTCC